>JAUZST010019956.1:0-32791 GCA_034779995.1 Parotocinclus haroldoi
GCTTAAAAATGTAAGACTGTATTAATTGTAAGTCGCTCTGGATAAGAGCGTCTGCTAAATGCTGGAAATGTAAAATGTTGTTGCAGACCTTTTGCATAGCTTGCGTATCACTGCAGTTTGTTGCAAACACAAGTGTAGGATAAAAATGTATGCAAGTCTGCGTTTCAATATGCCGAACACTTACTTGCATCTCACAGCAAACACGCCTTGTTTAATTCTATAAATGCTCACGTCGTAGATTACAGTTTCTCTGCATTCACGGTACGGCTGTACGATACGGACCGAAAAACAAACAAACAGTAAGATAAGATGGTCTTTTATCATCCCACAAAGGAAGAATATGCTACAGATTATTTACAGACAGTATTTACTGACGCTCAAAGTATCATTAGTGGTTACACTGAACGCAGAATAGATGTTTGAGGTGACGGGTGCTGGTGAACTGCTAGGTACGATGTACACTGCTCACAGAAATTGGGAGCTATTCCATTAAGGGATATTCCATTTTGAAAGATCCCATAATGTTTGTGAGCAGTATAGATGGTAAATCCTGACAGCAGTGTAAGCAAACTCATTTTCAGCTGTATGGAACGGCCTGAATAAACTTATGTCCTGCTTGGCAGATCTTGAAGAGAAGAGCAGGCATAGATAGTTTCATGTTGCTCTTGACATTCCGCAGATTTCGACCAATTCCTCGTCCACAAAAATGTCCATGTCGGGGGCCTGGTATGCAGACGGACCTCTCCAGAAGAAGGATGGCTCCACAAACAGCGTCAAAACCTCTGTCCTCTTTCGGTCCCTTGTCCTCTTGACTATTTGTCTCCGAATTCACGGTCATCATTCATCGCGCACAACAACCGTTTAGGTTAGCCATCGCGACCATATGCTCTGCTTTGTTTGTTTACTTCTGAAGGGCTGTGTCAGGTTCGAAGTTCTTTAAGCTCATGCATGTCATTCAAGAGCATGGCCGGTTAAGCCTAGCGATGGATAGAGGCCACATAAAGGGAACAACACATCAAAATGGATATGAATGAGCATTAAATCGGATTCGGGACAAAATCCCAAATCCCACAGTCAAATAAAGCTTTACATTATGGTTACAAAACTCTCAAGTCATTCTCTCGTCTCTCAAAATCTAAGAGCTACCACAGGGTGCCATGTATTCCCCAAATCCCCTCTGACAGCTACATAAATTAGGCCTTAAAAGTGGTGAAAATGTAATAGCTTTTAAACATTTTAAGCAAGATTACAGCTTTGTTTGTTTTACTTGTACTTACAAAACGACAAATGGCATCAACCCATGTCATTTTGTACGTTGGTTCTATGACAACAAAAGGCAATATAACAAAGAATGTGTGAAACCCATCAGATGCTGCTGTACTCATTCTCAGTGCCGTGATTCTGTAATTTATGATCAAACGTTCTCTCGCAGCTCTAAACATTCAGATCAATAACACGCATGATGAGGGTTTTAAGCAGGATATCACATCTAGATCATACAGGCAAGCTCAAATGAACCATGGAACTTACAAAAAAAAATCAACATGGCATTTAATTCAGATAAAAACAAGACGTCTGTGCGTGTGGATAGTTTTCGGGATTTGCGGTTTTTGGCTCCAGTTAAGCCTAGCGGTCGTGAAAAGAGGAGGATGTTTCATTACTGGACATTTCATTGCGATGTAGCCCTTACATAACGCGCTCAGTTCGGTCCTTTTTAAACAGTTCTAGGACAAGTGCGCAATGGCCTTTTGCCACGGGGTGTGGTTCCTATGGCTATAACCTCTTTCCTTTGTGCTGAGGCATCAAAGTGCACCGACAGGATCAGACATTGCACGAGTAATGCGCCCAAATCGTTATCAACATTTCTCCCTGGCATCCATCACTGTGCACTCAGGCTGCAATCAAGTGGGCGATTCACACTGTGGGCAAGACCAAACTCTAAAGCAGAACGCCACTTCTGTTTGTCACCCTGCTTTTAATTGTCAGGTAGCAAATGTAACGTGCAAATTTCTTCACTAATATATATATATATATATACACACATATATACTCTCACAAACTTATGAGATTGTTGGCTGGCTGCAAAAATCTGACGACAGCCTCAGTCAGAAACCTGGAGCTTTCCCATAATCGGATTACTACCAAAATCAGATTTTCTGTAGTTCTCAAATTATTGAGAGCATGTAAACATGTTCATAGACAAAGCCCAGATTTTGCCATGCGTCAAGTAGGTTATCCCCAAAGCCTACATTTTCTAAACAAGCAGTAACGATTTCTTAAAGTCTGTTTGTTCCATGCACAGGGCAACTACTGTCCAGATTGGCAATAACGTCAATAACCCTCCAAAACAATTTAACACGGACAACGAATCTTTGGCATAGCGCTACGTTTACGATTTCAATCGTACCCTTAAATTAACGATTCTATTGTAATACTAAGACAACAAAGGCGTTGAAAGAAGCTGAAGAAGCTCCTCCGGTTGAGATCGAGTACAGGTTTGGTTTTTTTTTCTAGATCTCTGATGATAATAGCTCTAAGAGCCAGCCAGGAATCGCTCTTGGCTAAAACGCCACCTTTGTAGAAGTGCTGATTCATCACTAACACAGACACTCTGGCTGGGCATAAAAGGTCTTCCGTAAAGCAGCCAATGCTGCAATGAGAATCATGTAGACATGGAGACTACAATCCGGGGCTTGAATGGACCAAAATCAGTCAAACAAAGAAATGAATCCGTGTAGAAAACGCGGTTTGCTTGGTCTTAGAGTTTTAGGTTTTTAAACGGCTGTTGTTGGGGAAAGGGCTTCCCGTTTCAGGAGCCTGAAATGCTTATATTTTCAGCACTTTATGCGCACAGCAACGTGCTCGTTCTACATGAATTCAGTTCTTTTGTCGGCATGGTTTCATCTATTTTGGTTTCACGTTTAGGCATAAACGTGCCAAGCGAGACACGACTGAAAGGCAGGCTGAGCGAGTCGACTGCGGATTTCAGGGTGGTGCATACACAGCGCTGTGCTCTGAATTATTGATGAGACGGCGCTCAGATGGATGCAGCTACCCTTTAACTCAATGCACTACCCTAAGGAACACAATGATCCCTGGCCTAAGCACACCGATTCAAATTCCTAACCACGGATACACCTTTCAGCTGCTACAAACGCCAAAAAGTGTCACCTTTCTTCCGGAAAGCTGTTAAGCATATACTGTTGTAAACAGTTAGGTTTAACTTTTAGCAAACACCCTTGTCCAGAGCAACTTGCAAGTGAAACATCCTTACAACCAAAGCAATTTTGGGTTGAGGGCCTTAAGCCAAGGACACAACTACAGCTACAGACTGGCAAAAGTGGGATTTGAACCCATGAACCCTCTGGCCCATAGTCCAGAATCCAGCGCAAGTGCTGGATGATCACAGCCCCAACAAATAAACAAAAGTAAAACCCTTCTTATCTACTTAACCTGAAACCTGATGACGCTTTAGCTGAAAAGTATGCAGAAAGACGGAACGTTCCTAATATTGTGCACACCTTCCCTAGTGCCGTCAGAAGGCGCCCTGTGGTGGCTGCCAAGACCTGATCATCAGATTCGTTATGCTCCGAAGGTTTTGAGAGGGAGCCTACATGGATCTGATTTGGTTGTCTGACTTGGCAGATCCCACAGGTTCAGATCGAAGTGACCACTGGGGGAATTTGGAGGCCAGACCAACACGTCTTTGTCGTGTTCCTCAAATCGCTCCTGGAAAATGTGGACGGCAGAGGGCGCTATCCTGCTGAGAGAGGCCACTGGCTTTAAGGAATACGGTTTAGGTCCACGATCAGATAAAGCACTGACACTCTCTCCAAGGAAAGGAAGCAGGAACAAGCTAAGCTTCCTTTTCCTATAGGCCTGCATTCTCCCGAACACCCATAATGCTTCACAATACAGGGCGAACTCAAAAGAACAGCGTGTGCACGCTCAACCACAGTCATGCACAAGGAGCAACAGGATTTGCATCGTGTCACCAGGGGAACGGCGCTGCCATGCTGCGCTGTGACGCCCGAACCACCACTTCCTGGATTAAAGGACAGAGTGAGAGGATCAAACCGAGCAGGGGCTTGCAAAGAAAACAAAATAAAAAAAAAACCCATCCATCCCATGAAGCCACTAATTAGGCCACGATTAAAGCAGAAGGCCGTTCTTGGTTATCCGCATCCTCGTGAAAGGATGGGATCTCCACACCCGTCTCCGAATTGGATGACAGCTTCCCAGCACCACCATAGAGCCAGGGTGGGACCTTGTCCACGTAGTCACTGATGACTCAAGCGTGTGCTGATTTCTCTCAGGTGTCTGGGCCAATGGGCCAATAGCGCATGCATGGATATCATCTGCAAAGCGCTCGGTTTATTTATGGACAAACAAACCTTACAAACCACATAAAAGGGAATTCCGAGCAACTCCCGACAGAAACCAGTTGTGCAACTGCAACCCACAAAGTAATAGTCTGGCTCTGGGAAGATGCGTTGCTAACCCCGGGAGACAATAAATACCATTGTGTGTATTGGCTCAAATAATGCCATCCACCCCATAATAAAAGGCAACGATTACTCGGTCTCCTTTCCCCTAAATGGAAGACTACAACCGACTCTACGGCGAGTACACACGGTGTTGAAACGCCAAGCGGAAGTGTAAGGAAATAAATACTACCTTACCTGTGCTTCCTAACGTTTTATAGAACCGGTATTCCAAATGGAGCTGCGGGGCCCTAGATTTAACAGGTTCCTTTGAAGAAAAAGAAAACTGATTAAAGCATATGCAATACATAATGTCCACAATAAAGTGACCTGGGCTGATGCTCACAAAACGTAGGGGGAAAAATCTATTTCAATCAAGGTCTGCAACATCAGAGGAGCAAATAAAGTCAAAGAAAGTTGTTGCGCAGGTAAGATGCTAACTCAGTCATGATGATATATTCGATATATTCATGAGGATGAACACAAGCAGGTCAAACTGGACCAGGGTGCCCCCACATTGGCTGTTCAGTAGGGCGTATGGTCACCCAAGAGTGCCAGAACACACCGACAGTGATGGGGCGTGGCCAGGATCAGATGATCCAGCAGTTCCTGTGAGATGCTTTATTTTTAAATGATTTTTGTGGGCAGTGTAATAAACAGAGAGGTAACTACAGTCAGCCGAAGAGACTCTCTCTATTGATTTTGGACACAGCCAGATCTTGAGCGTGGAAAAGCTCTTTGGTTTCTGCCGTTTCCAACGTTCGTATAGCGGGAAAAAAGACTCAGGAAACGTTCAGAACCAGGGACAAGCTTGTTGTGCTGCAATGCTAAACTAGCGTCAGCTCATCAATCTGGTGTCTCTTTCACGCTATAAACATATCGAACCCTTCTGCAGGCTGACCAATTGGCGATCACACATCACACATGGTTCTTCCTAACTAAATTGCGCTTTATGATAACGCCGTTTAACAAAGAGCTGCATTCCTTTTTTTTCCCGCCGTCAGATTGGGGGGGAATTAGGCCACAGTGTGAACAGGAACGTGTCGAAATGTACACGAGCAAAATTAACGGTTACTCGTCCGAACCTGGTGTATTATTAAACTTTTTTTTTTTTTATTCCACCTTAATGCATGAATTTCAGTTACGTTACGTCACTGTACATAGCACACTAGGTCCAATAGCTTTAAAGACTTTTGCACTTATTAAAAATTAATGCACTTATTCAGCCAGAAATAAAATTGCAATTAAAGCTGCTTTGAATCACGCTTTAAGTCACAAACCCAAATTCAAAGCCATTTCAATGAGCAGCTCATCTGGTTACATGCTTTATGTACGTTTGTTATAGTGTGTAATTAGCAAGCTAGCATCAGAGCACACCAGTGTGGCTTTTAAGGAACACAAGCTGAAAGTGGGGGCGGCAGCATCCAATGAGATAATTCAACACAGCTGGGCAGGGTTTTTTGTCTGGTTCTTAGAATTGGTTTTCTTGGTTTTTATAATTATTTTTTTTTTTTTCGGTTTATGGCTACACACAGTCACAACATAAACATGTGTTTCATCAGTCATACCATAGTTGGGATGTGAGAACAGAAGTGAAAATATACACTTACCAATTTGATAGCGACGTACTCGTTGGTGTAGAGGTTCTTTCCTGAAAAGAAGAGAGTCCAAGAGATTAGACGGCATGTGTGTCGAATGCAGCGAAGTGACAGCGATGGACCAGAAAACTCTAGTATTTTATGACGCGAACAACAAGCAACAAAAACATTAAAGAACTCAAAGTTTTAACAGGCTGCTCACAAAAACGAAGGGATATTTCAAAATGAATACGGAGAGATTAAAGAAAAACAAACAAACTGTTTTATTTCATTAAAAAAAAAGAAAATCTTAATCGTCATGCTCTCCAAATTTTGGCATCAGCCATTACATACCTACATGACCACCGCTGAAACAATTAAATCCCATCAGGTCTAACTGTTCGTTGTTAATTTGAATAATGAACAGCAAAGCAATTAAAAATGCTGTGCCTTTCCTTCCATGGCAGACGCGTCACACACGTTGCTAGTGAAGTGCCACTGCCCGACCCAGGCACTGAATATTAAACCTGGATTTTAATTAAAATTCAAAGTGCTCCAACGTTTGAGTTGGTAAATTTCATGTGCCCATCAAACCAGACATCAAACGCGGGTACTACGGAGGCAGGACTTTCCTTTGAGGGCGCAGTCTGTGTCTGTGGGCAGTTTCTGCGCGTTTTTTTTTTTTTATGGCATTCGCTGTAAACATTTGGAAAACGTTCTCCAGAAGTGTAGTCACAAGATCGAGCGTGGCATGTGAGACTAAACATTTTGCAGCCCGAACAACGCGCGTAACTTTCTAGCGGGTAGAGATTCGCCAGACATTTTTCGCCACTACAGCACATGGGACTGAAATGTTTAATGAGGAAGGCTAATGCTGCTCTGGGCCTGAGAGCAAACAAATAGGACTTGGGAGAATACAATGGTGAATACAAGAGGTTTAAATAGCAGAGGACGTGATTACAGAAATGCAGGACTGTTGAGATCACGCCGCACTTTAAAACACACAGATTTAAAAGTGGTGGTGCAATGCCGGGTCTGGAACACGGGTCAGGGTCTAGCTGGCGACACGGGGCTCAAGGCAGGAGCGTCCCTAGACAGAGTGTCTATCCGACAAGGAACAAAGAACAAACACACGCGCGCAAGCTAAAGGCACTTTAGAAATCCCAGTAAACCTAATGTACGTCTGTAGACTTTGGGAGGAAACCAGAGTACCCAGAGTAAACCCACACGATCGCGGGGAGCACATGCACACAGAAAGCGCCCCAGTCACACTTCCTGGACATTCGAAGCCCGGGCCTTCTTGCCGCGAAGCGACAGTGCTATCAACCAGAACCACCCCCTGTTAGACAAATTAAGTGTTGAGCCAAAATTGTGATATTTAAATAATGCCGTATTAAACACTTAGGTGTAAATTTGCTTGTTCCTAGCAGCCAGAAGTCCTAACTACACATCTGGACCTTTAAAGCGTTCCTCCAAGAGGAAGCCTCGCAGCCAGATCAGGACAAAATGTTCAAATGCTCCCACACAGAGAAAACATTGCCTCTGATGAAAGTAGCAGCCTCCCTGACGCGTTCCATGCAGACGCTGTGGCAGCGGCCAGGGCATCTTCAAATCACTAATAATCATTATGTCATGAAACTCTTAATGGCCTATTACTCTACCTCTTAACAATGACTACATATGATATGATTTAGCTTTCCGACGGAGGCCTAGATCGCTCCAATTAAACCGGAGTCTCGGTACTCGGCAAGCTTGCTTAAGCCTGTAGGAGTCGAGCCACGTCACCCTATGCACGAAATTCACGATTCGACAAACAGTGATTCGGACTGACAATAGTCCGGTGAAGATTGGTCCTAAAAAGGTTAGTAATGACAGCCAACTGAAAGAAGAAAAAAAACAGCAACCGAATCCTCTTGAAATGTCAGCAGTTATCATTAGCGCCCCAGAGGTCACCAGTAGAGTAAGTGTTTTGCTTTTTACTTTCGACTTTCACGCCGTTCCTCGCTGAATTGCTTGGGATATTCAGCACTTTATTACACAATAAGCTTATTATGGAGACATCGATGATGCGGTGATCGATTAATTTGAAAACCCTGCCCTTGCCCTTGAGTAAAGAAAGTTACCGCGTGTTTGTAAGAACTGGAAACGGTTTCATTCTTTCTTAAAAGGTAAACAAGCTTGGCGCATCTAAAGCGTCACCAGTGAGCTAGGTATGAACTTCATCTGCTGCTTCTTTCCATGCTGCACCGCTCTCTGCCTTGTCGTGATAAAACTGAGGAGTCAGCAAAAAGACACACTCGACTGCCCCAACCCACAAACGTCTCTTCCTTTTAAGGTCGCATTTCACCATTGGCGCTAAAGCATTTGCTCCAGAATAATTATATTATTGGATCTTAGATGAGCCAAGTCCGTTCCTCCGATTTCCATTGCTTTTCTCAGCTTGCGCATGTAGGCAAATGTAATATGACACGGTTGCCAGGTCCTCTGATCCCAAGAGACATGGTTTCTTTTGGACTCGTTTCCACGGACCTGATACATTTTCTTTTCACGGTATCTGGCAACCCCAGAACAAAATGCCGAACCGAATTAAATGCAGCGAAAAGACCACCAATCGCTTTGATCAAAACACTGAAACGCACGAGTGCACGCTGAAAGAAATTACGCTCTCGTCCTCCTGTAGCAATACCGGTTGTAAAGCTGAAATCAAATTATTAAGGGAATCCTATAAACCCGGACATTTCCCTTTATCTGATTACTCGAGCGCATGCAAATCTCTCGAACGAATTACAGACAACGTACACAACGTCCTCACTGGTCTACTTGGACTCCTTGCCATTTACTCCTCTTGTTTTTGGGAGGTTCTGGTACATATTGTTCCAGATTATGAGGTACTGCCATGATAGCAGATGGAAAACTGAGTTATGTAATATTAGGCTATAGCCTTAGAATCCGTAAGGAAGGAGTGTTCATCCAAAGTGTGATCTTTGGGCTCTCTCCAAACCATAGAAATAGCAAAAAGGCATATGGTGTGAACATTTTGCCCATACTGTGAGCATATGCGATGCAACAAATACGGGGCGGCAACATTTGTCCTTGGTCACCCAACTGTACAATCAGTAATTCCCACGGCTTTCTATTTTTTTTTTTTTTAAGCGGGGTGTAAAAGAACACTCGTGGCATTATAATGGCGGCTGGGGAAATCAGATCAACATGTTTATAGAGAAAAGCACAACGTCTCAACAGAGTGGAAAAGACATTGCACCAGAGACGTTTACATAACGGGCTTTTCTACAAATCAAGAGGTTTGGCATGGGCCGTGCGAGAGGGGTACCGGCACATTGCATTGCATATGCGCTTAGAGGAAGTCGTGTTACTTTTGACGGCCACAAAGTGTGTAGAGAAGCTCGTGCCGCATTACCGTAGTTACTGTGAAGCTGAACAGCAAGCTAATCCGGTGTAGGTCCATTTATGCATCGTCAACCGACATCTAAACAAACGGCTGCAGGAACCGGGTCGCTGAGGAGCTGGACTGAATGACTGACCAGTCGGATTGGGGTTTTACTACTGTGACAACAGATTTTGGTTTGAGAGGAAACTAAAGAGGACTCCTGGCAGCGTAAAAAGGCTTTCGCCAGGGCCCTGCTTAAAAAGAACTACAACAATCTTTGTGGAGACAATCTAAAAGCTCTGTGGTCCTTTTTTTATTCTGCATGGACATACTCCAGCGACGGCAGCCTTTTCATAATCTGCACAACCTAGAGCGTCTATTCATCCAAGATTCCAGCTTTCTGGCACTCGGCAATTAAAACACTAAACAGCAGCATGGAGAATGTAATTATCCTGAAGCTTCACACGGTAGTGCTGACTGGGCATGCAGACAAATAAATAATTCCATGCTATACGGTCTGAAGCCAAATATCACGTCAGTCTTGGTAAAAAAAAACGTCATCTTGGTGATTAATCATTTACGATAAGAATTCCATTAACATTGTAACATTCTGTTTCGAAACTGAGGATTCCCCTTATTTTATGAACCCTTAGATAACGCAGATCAAACTTTCGTTTGGTTCGGTCGGGCTTGACACGGCACATAGAAACGTAGATAGAGCTAGGGATGGGCATTTTGGCCAAAGTCTTCTATCACGGTAGGTCACTTGGCTCACGTTTTATTCTTCATTTCGTTAAAATTCCCCATTTTTGATCAGTCTAATTAAATAACAGCTACTCAGAAATCACAA
Organism: Parotocinclus haroldoi; assembly: GCA_034779995.1. Classification (NCBI taxonomy): domain Eukaryota; kingdom Metazoa; phylum Chordata; class Actinopteri; order Siluriformes; family Loricariidae; genus Parotocinclus; species Parotocinclus haroldoi. The sequence goes on from JAUZST010019956.1 coordinate 10,300, forward strand.
GCGAATCGCAAAACGACGAAATATTTTTTATAAACAAACAGATAAAAGGGTTTTGCTCGGCTCCTTTTCAACTGTGTAAATTGATGCCTTGGACGGATTTTCCTGTTCCGATTCTGACCAGATTTTGCTAAGCCGATCCACGTCCACACACCATAACATATCAAGTTTTATTCATTTCAAGTTCTTCGTCGTCCGTGGTTTGTGAAAACCTCTGAAATCTCTCGCCCAAGCCGTTTTTCCACATCACACTTAAAGGTTAAAATCCACACCCTTAACAAAAGCAGCGTCTTAACCAACATCTTAACGCAAGCGGCACTTTTGGCTGTTCAAAGCTAATCAGGAACGACGCACAAAAGTTATTAAAACGGATTTCGTTCCCTTTCGTTCAAGAACGCACAGACAGACACTTGCTAACATCATAAACAATCCATTGAACAGGTTAACCGTCCTTACCAAGTTTCAGCTCCCCGAAATTTCCACAGCCAATCTTCTTGCCCACTCTGAAGTTAGGCCCCACCATTAGGACGCCCGAGGACGCTGAGGAGCTGGAGGGCCGCGAGTGCCCGCTGCGCCCTTGGGCAACTTTACTGCTCCTTGTTGGCCTCTCGCCCTCTTTTTCTCTGGGGTGATCCATCGCTGCAGTGCTAAGGACGCACTGATCCAGAGAAACAGGCCTGGGCCCACGGCAGTCACCTCAGGCTGACAAAAAGCTCATGGGACAACAGCCCCGTCCCCGTCACTGCTGCCAGGCTGAAGATAGGCCGCCTATAGACATCCACACTAGGAGACAAACACGGAATGAGATTAAGAATAAAAACCGACTAACGCACACATTTTTGGCCAATATTACATCAACCTATGCCAGTAACTTCCTGAAGTCATGTGACTACGAATTTAGTCACTACTGCTCTCCAAATATTTAATTGCATCAATCGTATCCATCGCTGCAACCGGTCGCAATTTCGTCGCGTTTTTCGATCAATAACGATAATATCAATAACAGGGTTAGATCAACAGAATAAATCACTACTATTACTAACGTATAAACTAATTACACAATGCTTTTATCTGAACAAACATGACACAGGCCTATCACTAGACACTTTCACACCAAACTAAATTGGGAGGAACTACCGCCCACAGAGCTTCCCCCAGGTGCTCTGAGAACTACAATCGTCTCCAGTCCCAAAGTTCCTCTGGTGAGACAGAGCCTCGTGTTTGCACAGGGCACCAAACGACACCACAGACATTTTGCACGAATAGATGGCTGAGGCACAGTGATGTCGGTGTATGAGCAATAATGCAGGCTATCATAATGGTAGTGCATCAAATAGAGGGATAAACAGGATTGATGGATCAATAACAGAATCAGATACAAAGACACGGGGCGTCTACCGCACACTCCCCTTTCCGACTAAAATAAAATCACAGTTCAGTTCATTTGCACAATCGTATAATAATATGCAGCAAAGGTCATTTTGTCATAAGTGTCCGACACGGGTTGTACAAACTTGTTGTGAGGAACTTGGCCTGTCTCAACCTCCGCATCAAAGAACAGGTTGAATCTGGAGGGCAGATCTACAGAGTGCTGGTTACATAAAGCTCAATACAGTACATAACAGCAAGCCGAACATGGTGGGAAAGATGAATGCAGACTTTCCCCCACAAAATAATTGGTCTAGGTTATGCCTTATGCAATAACAACGCACCCCGGTATCTCTGCCCTTGAATTACATTTACAGAACTTAGCACACGCTCTTACCCAGACCCACTTACAAATGATAGTCTAACAACCCAAGAAATAATGGCATAAGGGCCTTGCTCAGGGACTCAACAATAACAGCACTGCAGAGGTGGGATTTGAACCTGTGGCTTCTAGCCACAACATTTTGGCAGAGGATTTTGTACAAAGCCTAAAAGTTAAAGTCTAAAACATTTGTTCTTATTTTTTTTCCTCAATTCTCTTACTACCTCACATTAACAGTGATTTCGGATCTATGAAGACTGTTAAATGGTTCCACACAGCCGCCAAATTCAAAGCCCAAGCTGAATGCTTCTGTGCTAATCGGTGAAGGAAACATAGGACGCTTTATAAACTTTCCGATCCTAATTATTAGCACTACATCAGAAGCCTGTTTAACTGTTGCACCAGATTCCACCTCAGGAATTCGCTCCCACTCCCAGAAATCCTGTCCCACATCCTTGCTATCATTCTCTGCTATTTAAACCCCTTGTCTGGACATTGACGGTGCAGCGATTAAGGTGCTGGACTACCGACCAGAAGGTTGTAAGCCATTCTGGACAGACGTGTCTTGTCGAATGACTAAACGCAAAAGGTGAAGACATGTTTATGGTGCTTCTTTTGTGTGCCGAGTTCACAGCTTTGTTCCCTAAACACCGTTTGTTTACAGTGTTCAGCTCTGCACTGACGCCCAGCCTGACACGAACCTGTTTTGGTTACATGCTTCGTCTCTTTCAGCCATGTTCAGGTAAAAAAAAAGGCAGTGCCCAAAACTTCGATGCATCATTGCCATTAAATGTAACATGATAAATAAAATTAGAGGACTGGTTTGTCTGTAAGCTTGGGGGACGTTCAGATTTGGGAATAGCATGCATGTTGTGTGATCGCTCACCATGCCTGAACACAGATTACCTCAGCTGCCAGTAAGTTCACACCACTGTCAGACCTCACAGTCACGTTCCTAAATGTGGGACTGCGGTGGCCTAGTGGTTAAGGCACTGGGCTACGGACCAGAAGGTCCAGGGTTCCCAAGGTGTTTGGGTGTCCACAAGGTGTGAGGAACATGGTAGAACTGTAATAAGGACAACAGTATCTCGCTTTTAGCTCATGCTTTGGTTCTTTCGAGTTTGCTGATGCAGACAGGATGTGAGACACTAACGATACGCTCGTGGCACCGAGACCTTTTCGAAACGGACAAAAAAAAAAAAACAGATAACGACATATTTTAGCATCGCCTGCAGATACATGATTGTGTTTCACATTGTAGCCTTCAAAAGGCTGACCTGCAGTCATTAACCTTTAGAGAAGAGATTAGCTCAGGAGGAAACCAGGCATCACGGATGGATTCCTACAGTGAAGCTGACAGTGAGAAACGACTTCCATGATCGCACTCTTTAAGCAACGGCCATGATGCCCGGTGCTTCAAGATAATCACAGGTCAAACCGTTCGGTTCAAGTCACTGATAAATTAGCATCTCATAGACAGCGACGCGCTTAAACACGCCGAACGTTTTTAAACCTTCGAAAGTCCGTCTATTCCATAAACAACGCGATGCATTGACATTGCTCCACTTTGACGCCATCGACTGTTCTCACGATTACTAATTTCTCTCACTCGTTCTCCCAGGGAGGACAAAAGAGCCCTGTGAACGGTATACAGGACGAACCGTACGAATCCGTATTTCAATTCACCACTTCCTGAGCGCCTAGGGCACTATATAGGATGCACACGCCATTGCGCAGTCCCCTACGTAGTGAGCATCGTGTAGGGTCCACGGTTGTATTTTGAATTATAGTCGTTTATCAAGGAATAAGGACAGACTGGCTACCTTGGATTTTTCAAACGCTCGCACGAACAAACCCCGGTAATAAAAACGAACGTCTGAACTACGAAGTAAAACGACTTAATATCGCAACAGGGAAGCACCCTGGTAATTAGAGAGTTAATTACAGCGTTAACGCATTGCAACCAAGGCACTCGGAGCAAATGTTAAGTGACATCTTACCTGCTACGGCAAACACTTACGCGCCACAATTTCTAGACGTGTTCAATGCCAATAATGTATGGCTTTAAAAAATACAAGCGTGCCAATCATGGCTAACCGACTAACAATCCCATTATTGGCTCGCTAGCTAGCAACCTAGCAACAGAGAAATGACTTACTGCCACGGCCGCTGCAGGAGAGCCGCTCCGGATAAAAAGCAGCTAGCCCGTCCTGACGAGTTGCTGTTTTGGCTTGTTTGGTTTGTTTTCTGCTTTTTCGGCGTCTTCTCTAATTACCGGACGTATAATAAAAATGTAAAAAATGACCCGTGCCCTTTTAGCTATCTGTTTCTTTTCCTCCTTTTCTTTAGTGTTCTCCAGGTAACGTGAAACAGCGCTAAAGCAGCCCGTCTTCCGTTCACACGCTGCTGACTGACTTTCACAATAAAAGTCCCCTACCCTTCACCGTACCCCCGTACCTCTTTTCGAATAACACTCACTCCGTCTGAGCGCGTTATTTACTGTATTAGGAACGGCCTAAAGAACACTAAAACATTATTTTAATTCGGCTACAATGTAGGAGCATTTTAGACTTACAATATTAGATTTATTGCATACCTATCTTAAGCCACTGACCTAAAACAGATAAGCTAAGCGAAGTTAGAATTAGCTAAGCTAAGACTGCTTTATTAGTCCCACGACTGGGTAGCAAAGGGGTAGAAGAACACTATGTCGTAGAAAAAAATTCAGAATCAAAATGTTACCATAAACCATGTATATAGCTACAGAATATAATATATTAGTATAAACTATGTATTGTGGAGCTATGGTGGTCTGACAGTTATGGTACTGGACCAGAACGTCCAGGGTTCAAATCCAACCTCAGCCAATTCTCTTCCAAATCTCTCTAACCATTTGGTCTATGCACATAGGCTGGGACTGTGGTGGCCTAGTGGTTAAGGTACTGGACAATGGCCCAGAAGGTCCAGAAATTTGCACACTTCCACAAAGTTGAGAACCGAGACAGAGCTCCCACAATAGCATAATATTATACTGCTCACATCAGCACTGCTTACAGGCTAATAAACTCTGCACTTATATTCTGAACAGTGGTGACCCAAATGACTGGTTTATTTAATTTATTTGTAATTATTTAAATTTATTTTATTGTTTAGACTTAATATCACTCACCCTGCCTTTACATCCCCAGCTCCCGGTGCATTGTTTGATTTGTTTGTTTGGGATCAAATTAAAAGATGACATTTAAAAGATCAGAACGTGCCCCGCCAACTGTTTTATTTTGATTCAAAGACTGACACGTTTAAAAGTATTCAGTGTGAACCATGTGGCTTTGTGTTACTGAAAAACTAAGTCAAGACACATCATACATTGACTATTGAGCAGCGTAATCAGGATTTGATATTTTAATTATGAATTCTATATCTGTAATACTACTATTTATATTTATTCTAAATGCATTTGATGTCAGAAAATGTGCTTTTGTAAGAAATCCTAGTTAGCAGCTACTGGTTTGGTAATTCATCCGTGTACGTTCATATTTGTCATTTGTTTATACTCAAGTTATGACGTATCAGGCACTCCTTGAGCTAAGGAATTGGGTCGGTTATTGCATCTCTAGCACCATCTGCAGGAGAACTCTAACATCTCCACGCTTAATCACTCCGACAAAATGGGAAAACGAGAGGGACTGAACAGCGGTGGCAAAAACCTGGAAGCCCAACAAAAGGGGCAAATAGTATATTCCTAAAATGTGGGCCCACCCTTTGCATTGTTGTTAAGCAGGTCCCATAACAGATCTGTTAAGGTTTGTCTTTCTGTGGTGCCATAATCGTAGTTCATGCTAGTTCATAAACTGGTTTATGCAAGCTCAAGGTCAAGTTCACTTTATTGTATATCATTTCAACAACAGACAGTGATGTGCTCTACAAAAATAGCCAAGTCTAGACATCCAATGACCAAGACAGGGGTGACATGGGAAAGAAAAAAATCCTGAAATGGAAAAGGAAGAAACTTCAGATGAGCTGGGTGAAATCGGAAAACCCATCCTCCTAGGGTGAGACGAGAGAAATAGTTGATAGACCTACATGGTTTTAAACTTATAGCTTCATATGCATGACCAGCAAACTATCTGGTGTAGCTGGGTAACGAGCTTACCCAAATAAGCCGAGAGTAACCATGCATTACCACGATGTTATCATAGTTAAAAGGTGTTATTAGGAACAACATGGAGCAGCACCTTAAACTCTAGCATGTGTTAACTTTTCATAGAGAGAGGCTTCAGAGTCTGGTCAAATCGGGATTACTGATTGAATTAAGAATATCAGGTGGTAATCCATAATTTGACCCCCAAAAAATGGCTTACTTTATGGTCAGTACTGGTCTGGTTTAGTTGGTAAACTCAAATCAGTTTCTGGTAAAGTTAATTAACCAGCATATCTGTGCACAAAACAAAAGATGTGGTTTTTTTCACCAGTTAGGCCTTTGTTGCACTCATGTGTGGTGCATATGATTATATCTGACCGGAACATCACATTTTCCAAATTTGAGCTACACGAAAAGTAAGGAAACCAATTATTATTAATCATTTTTATTGCATGGACCATGTCACAAAGTGCTGTTTTAGACACATGGCAGAGGAAAATACCTAACTGGCCAAAACGGACCAGAACAGGCTAATAACTAAAAGCTAATTCCTTTACAGCATAGACGATATAGGCTTCATCAGTTTATTAATGAGTGAATATGCAATTTCTTGTCTAAAGACAAAGAAAACAGAAGAGACGGGCCAAAAAAACCGACAGAAACTTTCAAAATCGAATAAGACCATTTGAATGGGGTGTCTAGTGTGAGACCGAATCAGCGTCTAAGCAACAAGCATCCAGCCCAAGTGTATTTTTTTTAAGTTGGGATGAAGTTCAATAGCTTACAGCATAGTGTGACATGGCTAGTTAAGGAAGTAAATTAATGTAATTGGTAGTTACAAGTCATCTAAGTTACCTGAGCGCTGCTCAATGACGTAGCCACAGACAATGAAAAAAAAAGTCTGAACGCGATTCGTGCTATTTTTATGATCAAAGTTACAAACAAGCAACGGTCCAAAGCCATTTGAAAGGCATTTTGAACATTTATTGATTTGTTTCTTTGCATTTCCAAAACGCTTTTGTATCACTGATGTAATTAAAACCACAAACACGTCGAGTGTTCAGAAAGGAAAAGCCTAAAAACAGATTGTAAAACAAGCAATACGCAGCATTCTGAGTCTGGTTCCTCTCAAGGTTTCTTCCTCTTTATCTCAGGGAGTTTTTCCTTTCCACTGTCGCCACTGGGCCGTGTTCCACTCCAGCACGGGTTTCCAGTAAGAGCGCGTGCCCTGTGATGGACTGACACGTTTTCTGGAGCGTGCAACGTGAGTCAAATGAATAACTCTTACTCCGAAGAATCGATTCAGTAAGTGACTCCTAACAGCCTGTCATTTCTGAGCGTTGACCTACAGAGGGCGCAGTTCTGCTCGGATAAGAGCAGCGTTTGCCTGTTGCTGTGAGCGAGTCTATCGGAGCATAAACTCCGCTGGTCTGGATTTTTATCGCGTGTTCGACCTGGAGCAGTTATTTTGATTGTTAAGATATTGACCTGGCTGGTTAATAGCCGATACGGAGAGTAACATCGGGTCGGATGAAGATCAGGCATCTGTGCTGCTGTGGATCTCCAGGTCCGAATGGTTTACTCCTGTAATTGGATCAGTGGGAATAATGCTGAGCCACGCCGTCTAAATTACATCGCAGAGGACGCAACGATAGTATTTAGCGTTCCTCCACTCCTCAATTTAACGGCGTTTTTGCTCTAGGCGCGTCCCTTAACTTGCAGCAGATCGTAACGGTTTTGATCCTGCCTCCTGGTCGTTGTAGTCCAAGATATCAGTTCTCCGTTTAGTTTCGTTACCATGGCATAAACGGAAGGGCCCCCCGGACGCTTAAAAAAAACCCCCAAAAAATCTTTTTTGCACGCGCGTTATCTTTTCGCACTTTAACCCACGGATAAATATCGAGGTAACAAATTTGCTTGCATCGATCATTTTCGCCTGTTTAACTGCCGAGGCTGTGGCACGTCGCAGGCTGCGGTTCCTCTGCTGGAAAACTTACAAGTAAGTCGATCGAATTTCATTCGTACGTTTCATTCTGGTGATAAATTGTACCTCACGGATGCCAAAAGACGAAACATGGAGCGGCATTTGCAAGTCTGTAACGACCGTAGACTCGTATAGGGACTCGAACACGAGCAGCTCTGCAGTGTCGTTGTTTCGTACAGGCTTTAATGGCGTACGTGAGAATGTTTCAGGGGTTTCACTCTAATCTAGGATACTTTGTTAGGATTTTCCTCGTTTTCCTTACCTCTGGTAACGTTCCTGTTTCACGAGATCTCGTTAGTTAACGATTGTCACGACTGCCAAACATTTCTGAGTGCTGCCTTAATATGCAGGTAAAACCAAAATGGCAAAATGCTCGATCAATTTCCAGGTGAGCTTCTCTCTGTCTCTCTCTCTGTCTCTCTGTCTCTCTGTCTCTCTCTCTGTCTCTCTGTCTCTGTCTCTCTCTCTCTCTGTGTTTTGACAAATCATCAGCCAATCTAATTTTGATCAGTTAAGAAACGAGTATGTTAGCATGAAGTAATACGATCGTAACACCAACGAGATTACTTGTCAGAAAGTTGTAAGTTTAAACCCTGGCCCCGGAAAGCCGCTGATGTCGGACTTTTGAGCAAGACTGCTTTACAAAACTGAAAGTGAGTCTGGGTAAGGAATCCTGCCGTAAATGTAATACGATGGGTCTGATGGATGCCACCTGTACTGGTGTCTAGGAGTATTTTTGGCGGAAAAGGAATATTTCTGGAGGTTGGCAGGCCAAGCTCGATGTCATTTGTAACCTGGTGCAATTAAAACAAACTAGAATTTCAACACGTATTTCTGTACTCAGAAGAGAAAGCAATACCTGTTTGCTTTTAATTCGGTGGAACACTTTTGGGTGTCGAAACGACAACAAGTAGAAAGACAGAACATCTGTTTCCAAGGTTTGGACTAGACCAAATCCCGAGTCTACTAGTCTTCAACGAATGTTGAGTGGCCAAAACTGCGAGAACTCCTTGAAATTTGGGATCTCTTGGGGTTTTTTTTTCAGCCACAAAGGTTTATAAAGTGAACATCTGGAGATAAACTGGGACTGTGGAATGAGTTGAATTTAACACCTCAGTGCCTCCTGATTCTTCCATTCTTTTCCACTTCAGATGAGTCATTTTGTCTACTTTCGGCCCTGCCCTTCTAAAACGAAATGTTTTGATGAGGAACTTGACTGACTTGCATGGTCCTGACCCTGGTTCCACCAGACGCCTTACTAGATGAGCCATATGTTCCAATAACCATTGATATTGTGTGGCCCACAATTTATTTTCTCATCAAATCTGATTAAAAAAAATATATTTTTAGACATTCTTCTGGACAGTTGATGCTCCAGAACTGAAGAGGCTAAAGCTACCGCCAGCGAGAGTACAGCGCAGCCTCTGCTGTGTCTCTTTAGGAATAGACGAGCGATGAACAAATATATAGAAAATCCGAATGAAGGGATTTGGACACCGAGCTTCTGCAGTATGACTGGATGAGCAGCCGAAAGGCCGAATCCTGTTTTGACCGACAGCTGTTTTGAGATCTACACTGTCACTTAATCATCGGGAGTTCAGTCCAAAAAAAGTGGATCCAAAGACAAACTGCAACCCGTTTTTTTTTGGCGTTTGCTTGCTGAAACGACTTTCCATTTCGCAAAGCACGCTCTTAGTGTTTCCTTGTTTCAGTTTAATATCATTTCAGCATTTCCTCGTTCAAGTTTAACGTTGTTAGTTCGTTCGTTGTTGGACACTGCAATGCCGCAGCTGTACAAGCGGTCATCATTAGTGGCAACAACTGGAACTACATCTGTGGGGGTAGAAAGGATTTTCTGTTTCCTGTTTAAAAAGGCTTAAGTCTTGGGCCATGGCCGTTTAAGCAGCCTAGCTGTGCTGGCCATTGAGGGGACACTGGTCAAATCCCTGGAAAAGATGCATCCTTGGTACCGTAGGGCCACACCAATTTCTTGAAAAAGGAAAGGAGGGCAGAATTTATACATGAATAAATGGACAAGGTTTATGATGTCAAAGAGCTCAGTGTTTTGTCCATGCTGTTGCCCAGTATACCCTGCCCTCGAAAGCTGTGTGGCCTTTGGGTCCCCATTTAGGCATGGGCAAAACAATGGGGCTTTTGTTCCACGCCCAGTGTCCTGCCTTCAGCGCAGTGAACAACAGACACGACTACGATTTCCTTGGTGGCTCCTTAAATGCTCCATTAACCCTCCAATTGACAGGGCGAGAAACAAGAAATGTGTTTTTAAAACTAAAAAGTAATCTCTCCACCCATCCTAGGTCGGGGTCACCCAGAATTCGTTGAGTCCAGGGATGGACAATATGACGATATTTTGTCGTATCATGATGCGTTTTCTTATCGTGATAGACCCCATGCCTTTCTGAGCATATCGAGGATATCGTCAGTGCATAAATAAACCACAAGGTTCATTATAAAGAGTGTAATCGGTCCTGTTTAGTTGGAAAAATACTCTATGAAGTATGAGATGATATATATTTTTAAGAATCTGTCACTAGACGCATTTTGCCTGCTGTCATAAATGTAATGCATCGTGAAAACGTCTTTAAATGTTGAGATATGATATTTTTACCATATCGCCCAAATGGCAGGGGCGCTGTTACAGTGCCAGGGGATGCAGGCTCCACCCCTTTCAGACGTTGCCCTCCCATGCATGGGATACCCGACCTGATGCACAGCTATTGGGACTCGAGTTTAGAGCTTTGTAAATGTTTGGCTGTCTTGCAGAGCTAAAGCTAGGCTTAGTCCATGGACATTCCAAGTAAGGCTTTCTTGCTTTGCGACAGCGTGAACGGCGTCGTTTCACCATCTCGGATAATACTTTTAAACACATTTTATGATTCGACATAATGTTTTCATGGCTTGTCTGGTAAGGACGGATCTTCAGATGTGGCTGGCTTGCGCATTTAGCGATCTGGAAACCCCTGAACGGTTGAAATAGGAACGTTTGGCGTTAAAGTAACTATGGTAAATTCCTGATTAAACACGAACCCCTTTGGGGGTAATGGGGGCGGGACAATTGACTCAACCCCCTTACTCTAGAAGTACATAAAACACCACAGTTCTGTGATCTGCCCTATTTTGGTGGATATAACCTTTTAAGAGCAGTTTAAGAAAAGCTTTTAGAAGGCTTTCTCTGATCGTTTGCTCTTATGTTAATGAGGGTAACATGAAACGCTTACAGTTCGTTTGGTGAAGATTGCATTGCGAACATAAAAGACAAAACCATGCGAGCGTTTTATTGTATTCTTATTCAGTAAAGCTAAGTAATAACACGATGGCACATAAAGCAGAGGGGCGGAGCTTATCCCTGAATTTCGTGTTGCAGCATTGGGGCGGATTCCCGAACCGCCTCTTTGTTGAGGCAACCCCCCGTGGAGTTTGTACGATGCTCGACCTGGCTGCAAGGCACTACCGGGGGCACACATTAGGGAGTTTTGGCTGCTAAAATGTAAGATGTTTGTAGTTTATCAAAGAATATTTTTTAAAGAATTTTAAAGTTGTTGTTTAACAAGTGCAGATCTTTCAAAAGCACACTTTTTATATATATTATTTCTGAACTTATGTCCATGCTTTGTCACTGCTAACTCCTGTAATGTTCGATGGAGTGTGCAATGGTGGCAAACTCTGGGCCCGACATGTTCTGAGCCTAATGAAAGAAGCATGTTTGAACCTGAGCCTAGAGGAATGTGGGAAATGCTATGGATGAGGTCATATGACTTTTAGCTCTATCCAGTCTCCAGGGAGCTAGCTTATGTGAATCCTGACGGTGAACGTACAGATGTTTCTTAGATGTTCCTTTAGATGATGTCTGCACATAGCCAAAAATCTATACATGGGCTGACGCGGGCAGATTAGTAATCGGTCATGGTGTTTCTTCTCTTAAAACTGGTGTTAAGCCGATTCTTTGCTTCAGAAATTGCTTGTCTACCAGTTCAGACCGTAATCTGTGGTTGTTTTGCTATTTTCGACCATCTCCAGCCTCCAGCCCAGCTTGACATGGTCGTTTTCTCTCTGTACTATGGTTGGGCATCATGTTTGCATTTTATTGATTTCGGTTCTTATCGAATCCAAGTTCCAGTGCAAAGTTAACCCTTATACATGATCACTATTGCCAAGGTAGCAGCCAGGAAACCATTATTTCCAAAATGGGAACAGGGTGAAAATGCTACGATATACTAAAGCTCACAGAGATCCGAATGAAGGTCAATGGAAAAGAGCATTACAGAGTGAATAACGCAAGTTTGTTGTCGAATCTTCCGCAATATTTTATGGGTATGTCTTTATTTTTATATATATATATATATAATAGATGTCTGTCTACAGATATTGTGCACTAGTTACGCACAGTTACAGCATTTATTAGACGCCACTATCCAGAGCAGCTTATAAAAGTGCTTTGTATTCGTCCTAGTAAAATAGTAATACAAAATAAAACAAGTACTCGTTACTGATTTAACTAATGCACTGCTTACACACATTAGGCGCTATTTCATTTCGATGAATCCCCAATTTTTTGTGAGCAGTATAGTTGGCTTGAACATACTGATGCCATTTCCTTGCTCAAAATTGCTTAATAAAAGTTTGGACCGCGATTCGATCGCTCGATCAGCTGGTGACCGGAATCGGGCAGTTTTCAGCGCGATCGCTTGTGATCAGCTCCATACAACCAATTCTGTGCCGGTGACCTTTAGGCGACACTTGTGATGCAGAGAGCTGCACAAACACAGTCATTGACATGATTACCGGAGTGTTTTGAATAACGTTAATTGATTTCAGGTAAATAAGGAGATTTTTTTTGACTTGAGCCTAAATCAGCTGCTTCATGTTTGTTTCCTGGTTTCTTTGTTTAGCTCCGTGGTCTCTTTTATTTGTAGTTTCTTGTGCATCTGCGATCTGTTTAATGAGTGCATGTCTTTCATTAGTAGAGAAACGCTCAACGTGCAGGTTTTGAATCGCTTTGTACCTTTTATGCTCAGGACTTATCACACATGTCGAGAAGCGGATAGAATATAACTGTCGAGGCCACAGCTGTATTACTGCTGTTCCGATTCGCTAATCGGAGGCATGTGGATCGACCATTCCAAAATAACTCGCCAATACCTGATAAAAGGAGGAATTCCACCGACATGTCCAACCCGCCCAAACACCCAACAGACTGCCCCAAGTACAACAAAGAGAGACAAGTGCACCTGCCAAAAAACACAAGAACAGTCCTAACTTGCCTCGCAGACATGAAAATGAAAATATAATGAAAATATGCAGACAGTAATACAAAAACCTTCTCTGCCATCGAATAGCGCACGTTAAATGTGGAATTAAAACCCAAATAAATAAAATACTACACCGTTCTGTTCACCCCTATAATTATATCTCTTGCTACTCAATCCCCATAATTGAGTTTGCATCTTTGAGTCGTCTAACCACTTTCTTTGACTTTTCATTCACATTTGAATCCCCTCGTGTTCATTTTGAAATTTCCCCTCGTTTTTGTGAGCACGGTTTACAGCTAACTCGAGAAGAAACAAGTAATGGAACCTTAACCATACTATCTGCTGGTACTACTTGTAGTACTTTAGATTTAAACTCAAGTGGAAACCCACTGTTTTACTAGCTTCACGTTTACTCTAGTACAGGACGTTTACTCTTTGTACTTTGTCCGCCAGTGGTAAGACAAAAGATTTTCACTTATCTGCGATGGCCTTTTCCAACCTTCCTACATATGGCATTTCGCTCTTTATCTTGGAATGTGTCACCTTTGGGTTTCAGGACTCGTATTAACTCGCTTCCTTGTTTTAACCCGGCATGAGCCATTCTGTTCCAGGACGAGCTTATGCTTCTGTCTTTGCTAACACCTCACTCGTCTTGCATCTCTTACAGGGCCACTGTACAGGAAGCTTACCTGGACAGAGGCTTTACTAACCTGTAAAATTTCATCCTGACCTGGGTAAGTGCTTAATGCTTGGTCCTTGCTGATACAGAATGTGCAGTCTGTCCAATATTTCAGCCGTCACAGGGCTGTCTGTGCGGTTTTCTTAATCAGAAGCTGACCCATCTGGATTTAGTGGTTTTTCTACAGCAGTGTACATTTTCTGTTTGCTCTGCTAACAGGATTAAAATGTGTGTCAGCACAGCAGCTGCTCCTGACTGTGAAGATATGGCTCTTGTTATGATGTCCCACAGTTGTCCCAGAGCTTTCTGGCAATCGCCATGAAGTGTCTTTAGGTCATCGTTTTCCCATCGTTTTAACTTTTTTTTTTTAAACGATCAGAGATACCAAAACTTTTCACCTTTCAACCCATTTTACACAATAAGGTGCCAGTTGGTGGACGTGACTTTCTTTCTTAGTTTGAGGAACTTGCATTAGAGCGTACGTAATTATTACTAATAGAAATGCATAAGTAGAAGAATGTTACAACAATGTGACCGCAAGGGCCGTCATAATGAACTTCTGCACTGGGGCATCCCATGATTTTTAACGGAGAAACAATCGGAACCAGTGATGGGCCAGACTGGGCAGGTCTTTTGGAACCGATTTGCATTTTACACAATGCATAATAGCTGTTTGCAAAATATGCAAAGAAGGGATTGGCATGCTTGGGAAGCACTATGAACCTCTTCAGCCACCAAAACGTGTGTGTTTTCTCACACCCCACACACACACACACACACACACACACACACACACAGAGAGTTGAGAACGAAATGAAAAGGTACATTTAAAAACGAGAACGATAATCCACACGAGGTCGCGGGCCAGCCAGCCGCCCACCCGGCAACTCTGGGCACAAGGGCAGGAACAACCCTATTAAGGGGCATCAACCATTAGTGGGCACACACACACGCACACAGTCATGCCCTAAGGGCCACTTAAGAGACACCAATTAACCTAACACGCACGTCTTTGGACTGTGGGAGGAAACCGGAGTACCTGGAGTAAACCCACGCAGACACGGGGAGGACATGCAGACTTCACACAGAAAGGACCCAGGCCGTCCCGCCCTGGGACTGAACCCGGGCCCTTCTTGCTGTGAGGCAGCGGTGCTACCCCTTTTCTAAAAACTCTACTTTCATTTTAAGGAAATAATCGTGTAGGGCGATCGCTTGGCCACCGGTCTAAGACGTTATGCCTTGGGGAGTGTGGACTGCGGTAGTCTAGCGCTTACGGTACTCTGGGGCTTCTGGATCAGGAGGACCAGGGTTCAAATCCCACTTCTTCCAAGCTGCCCCTGTTGGGTCTTTAAGCAAGACCCTCAACCCACAACGGCTTGGATTTCAAGACTGTATCAGTCGTAAAGTCACTCTGGATAAGAGCGTTTGAGGGAGCAGAAGCCTCGTGCTGGCCCTTCCATGGACTGGCATCCTGTCTAATGTTCCCTGTTGACAGGTGCGGGACCGGAGCCTGACCACGACAGGGGGCGGGTTGAATTAGCAGCGTTTAGCACGGGGTCTGTGTAGTGTCTTACACAGCAATGTGATTTCAATCTTCCTCCCGAGCAAAAAACAAAATGAGCTAGAAAATGAATTGAGCCTCCACAGCAAATGCATGTTTATTGTCATGGCGAGCCCGAGGCCTGGCTGAAACAAGCCCGCTTTCAAACACAGGTCCACTGATTGGTTTAATATTCTGTAATGATGTTCCTCTAGCATTTCATTAAGTAGAGTGTCTAGGCCGGGCATGTAATCGAATTAAAAGTAGGAGCCACACCGAGCAGCCTCGGATGCCCAGAGAATTTGTTTTGTGCTTATTGGATTTGCCTTCCTGGTCTAATAAAGACACGGCGCTGCCGAATTATTCGGTGGGAGCCAATCACGGGGTCATAATATGGTGACCCGTATCCAGTGGGTACGTTACGATCAATTATTCCAATCTTTGAGCTGAATGTCCTCAGCAAACCAAATATTCGGTTAATCGGCCTTGCGCAAAGAGGCCATGTATAAATACCTGCTCGTGTCAGACAATCTGGTTGTGTTATTATTTCAGAAGCGACAGAACACTCGTGAGTAGCGTCACGGCCACGGTCATGGCTATGGACTTTGGTCAGCGCCGTAGATATTGACCTGAATATCGCATGACGTTCACAAGATATTCACAAGAGCACACGACCTCAACGACTTTTTTTTTTCAGAAAAAAACAAATCAAAGAAACCCTGAATTCAATACAGATTATGCTATAATAGTGAAAATACTGTGCAGTAACAATGACTCCTAAAAATAAGGTTATACCCAAAGTCATACGAGGGCTCGGTGGGCGGCACCGCTGCCTCACAGCAAGAAGGTCCCGGGTTCGATCCCAGGGTGGGGTCTGCATGTTCTCCCCGTGTCTGTGTGGGTTTACTCCGGGTACTCCGGTTTCCTCCCACAGTCCAAAGACGTGCGTGTTAGGTTAATTGGTGTTTCTAAAAAGTGGCCCCATCTAGGATTGTTCCTGCTCTTGTGCCCAGAGTTGACCCCATGTGGATTAAGTGGAAGATAATGAATGAATGAATGAATAAATGAATAAAAATACTTGGTTTGATTAAGTGATCAGCACCTTCAGCTTTCAGGTCCCACCAGACCCTTCAGCCTGTGTGCTGGACCCATAACTTACAGTAGAGCGCTAAAACAGTGCTTCTCGTAGCCATGAGCAGCCTTTCAAAGAGCTGCATGAGAAATCTCATGTTACGTTCTCAAGCAAAGTGAAGTGAAAATGTGAAGAAAAGAATCATGATTTTGTCATAAACTTTGTTTGACAGTCGTTCGTATTTCTTACCTCACCACGGTATGCTGCTGTTTAGCTAATTCCGATTAGCATAGTTAGCACAGTAGCACGTGTTTTCTGCTAGCTTTTGTGCTTGTATTTAAGTACCCGGGAACAAATGTACTGTGAAATATGACAGCGGAACCACGAAGGGACCAAATTACCATCACAATCCACATTAGAGCTGTGAACTTTATGGTCAAACTGTGAAAGTTCACAATAAAACCGTCAAGCAATTTACAGGTTAATTATGAAATTCCACAGTACATTTTTTCCTGGGTACTCCGTTTTCAGTCTTGTTTTTCATAGACATTCAGTTGATGTATATTAAGATTCATATAGTGATGCGTTTAGAGATATTCTTGCAGCTAATAAAACATGCACTATATATGAATATCAGTAAGTATAAGTGATATGAATGCTGGGACAGGCTTACCTTTATCTTTATATTTAGCTTTATTTGAGCTCTTCTCTAAACCATAATTATGTATTTGCTCTCCGTGGGCATTTTCGCAACCTGACAGCTGTACTAGCACGTTCTGAGAAGACATCATGTTCAAGGCATGAGCTCTGTAAGGCTTTTACTAAACCTAAGCGATGCTGTTTGTGACCAGATGTGCTACATCTGTTCAAAATGATGTCATGTGGCTTTTAATCCTTGATGTGTTTAGTCACAAAGACCCCCCGAATTCAGAGACTTACTCAGCGCCTGTGTGTTACTCAATTCCCGTGTTTTAGGTGTTCAGCTGACCGGGCAAAACAAGGGAGTAGATCACTAGTCTTGATTCATTTGACCACAAGGCAATTAGTGCAAACAATGTGTGGCAGACGTGGCATTACCTGGACTTATGTGCATAGGAATCCTTTAGGACCGAACTCTTCACCTGGACCAATATAAGGCCCTTGGAGCAGTGGGAGAGGACAGAAGAATTCACACCTTCTTGAACGGTCACACTTGGAGAGGTGAGTGCTGCTCCTACCTGGTATGGTGTATTTAGTATTTAGTTTGAACGCTGCGAACTATAAATGGTAAAATGTATGTACTGTATGTATTTCTTGTCTAGATTTCTCAACCTGCATAATGAAGCTTGCACTTTTTGTCGCCTTCCTGGCTTCAGCTGCCTGCGTAAGATCTCCACGTTCCTCTTATCACACAGTTTGTGTGTTTTGTGTGTTTCTCTCTTTATGTTTCATACTGATTATTGTCTCCACTTGCTTCCATCACTACAGGTCACATCAGCAAAGGTAAGCGAGCTGGATATTATAATGTAAAATAAGATCTAATGCACGTAAGCTGCTTTAATAGCAAGAAAATTCTCTATGTTCATTCGTATACATGCTTTGGAATCCATCCTAAGAGGCACAGGGTTACTTCTAATGAATTAACACATGTTTATAAGAAGAGAATTGATTCAAAACTTGTAAGCAACAATCTAAGGCACTCGAGTGGTGCAGGGGCGGTTTGCCCTAGAGTCCCGGTGATGCCTTCTGACCAGGATGGGCATCACACAGGCATTTCAGTATGTCTCTGAGGGAGAGGGTGCAGGTTGGGGGATGATCCCATGGCACCGCAACACCTAGACATGCTGATATATGTGATCCTCAAAAGGAAAACGCAGGATGTCACATAAAAGACATAAATGATTTTAAGTACAATTAGTTGAACAGTAATAACTGAAATGTAATGGACACCATGTGGACTATACATCTTTTGAAAAGTATAAAGGATAAGTTTATTTTTTTTATGACTTTATAGTATGTTATTTGACTGAGATTGAATAGTGGAATGTTCAGTTTGTGCATCGGTGTTGTGTAGAAACTGCTGGTGCTCGGAGGACTAAACGGACTGAACGGACTGAACGGACTAAACGGTGGTTTGCTGAATCCTGGCCTGACATTCGGTGGACTGAATCCAGGGCTGATCCCAGGCGGTGGGGCCGCGTTTGGTCAGCAACCCTTCGGCGCGGTAAGAACGCTTCTCGCCTTAACTGTTTTCCACGCAGGACAAACCTGACAAACGAATAACTGTTGTCTCCAACAGAGACAAAAAGAAACATTAAAACTTCTGTTGCAGGGTACTCATTTTCAAGCTAAAACATAACCATAAACGTCTGAAATCGCAAACAAATCTATTCTCCTGGGTTCCTGTTTTTGCAAAATAGTACTGACCCAAATATAAAGCAGTCTGGGAAAGAAAGCTGTGTTCATTAAAAATGTTGTGTGTCCTCTCGAAACACTTTCACTCGAACAATAATGGGAGTAAAATATAACTGTGAATGAAGAGGTATTGTTTACGGTGATCGAGAAGGAAATTAGGGTTAGAGTGAAAGTTCACACCTTTGTCCATTCCATTCTGTGAGATCAAGCAAAAGGCTTCAAAAACCCCAAAAAAGGATCAAGCTGGGGTCAAATAAACAATCAGTTTGAAATCAATTATTATTTTTGGATTATTGGGAATCTTCTTTAAAAACTCGGGGTTAAACACAACCTTTTTGTCATTGTTAAGTTGTGTGTGTTAAGTAATGTTTCTGTATGGATTTCAGATGTATCCCGGGGTCCCTCCATACATGCTGCAGCCTCCCATGGCTCCATTCGGATTGCCCAATGCTCCTCCTCAGCTGCCTCAGCAGGTCCCTTTCCAGCCTAATGGGGTATTAACAGTTACTGTATTTGTTTATTTGGATTTTTTTAGTTTTCAGTTTTAGCATGGCCCAAAAATCTTAGCCAGCAGGAACTGTTCTCAAAAAGAAAACGTTATGGTACATTGTACGCCGTAATCAATCGTTCTGGATTGTTATATGTTGGAAAACATATTCTAGATCTGAACTTAAGAAAGCATGCATTTTTAAAAAAAATTGTAATATATTTTAACACGTTATATTATATTCCTTCCCTTCTATGAACCAGGCATTTCCTTTCCTTCCTCCTGTGAATCGCCAGGTATTCCCTCCTCTGCAGCAAGTAGCGGTACAAAACACCTCAATTCATTTTGCACACATTTTATTATGACAGCCTGAATTTATGGATGGTAAACGTGTTTGCTGATGGCTTTGATAGGGAGGTTTGAACCCAGTGGCAAATGGACAGCAGCCACAGGGAGATATGCCAGCTGCCCCGGTGAACAGATTCAGGGTGAGTACCTTGTTGGATTTGCAAAAAAAGTCAAGCCAAATCAACTGTATCCTTACAACTTACAACCAACAAACAGAAAGACTCTAAAGGTTTAATAAGGGTTTCTCAAATGTAGTGAATTCACCCAGTTCATTTAGACTACAGCTATGTGGCTGATGTTACAGTAAAAGATAAATGTTTAAAGCTTCGAGTTTAGCATCGTATCGTGTTGTTTATTTTTCCCTTTACACCATGTAAAATGAAATAAGATCTGACAAGTGCCTGAACTGCTGCCGTTTCTGCTTTCTCAGCGTGCTCTCCTCGAAAGAATTCAGAACCAGGCAGATAATTCAGTCGATCAGGTAAACACAGTACCCATGCTTACCATCCTATCTAAGATCATTTGGTATGAGTCATTAAATATTTAATGTATATGTCATTTTAGGCCACCGAGATCCCTTCTGCAACTGAGCAACCTGACGAATAAACACTAATGAGGTGACTAGATTCATGCATCCAGATTATGCTTTTCCTTTTTTCTTACACAGAGCACATGCTTAATTTTGAACAAAAGTAAACTATTTCTTTCCTGCTTGACCTTTTCTTTTTGACAGGCCTGCCCCGAGAAGCGTCTTCCCCTTTTTGTGTTGTTCTATATGTTGATATCTCCAAGTTTCTGCAAAGAAAAGAAGATCCATTCTAAATGTCTTTGTTTCTTGCCAATAAATACTAATGCATGATAAAGTGGATATCTGGTGCTTTCATTGTGTTTGATATTCACATAATTGTGTTTTGTCCTGTTACAAAAAAAGATGAATTTGGTACTTGAATAATCGATTATGGGAAACTTTAACATTCTACATCTACAAAAGTTGACACATAAACGTGGGAACTCCTTAATATTCAGAATGATCTCTTTCAATAAATCAAAGATGATGACCCTTTTACATAATGTTAGTGGTAGCTAATTAATTCACACACCTACGCCTATGAGCAACCATAACCTTGGTAACCAAAACCAAATCTTTTGGCCCAGTTGGCTTTCCAAAAGAATGTCTCAAGGGTGTTTCAAGGATGGAAAGTATCCTTGAGTATAGTACTATTGTATATAAACTTGTCACACACACACAGCATCCTGCCACTATATCATTCATGCTCTTATATTAATTCAATTCAATTCAAAATTAACCTCTTTAGAACTTTTTACAATAATGCATTTTCTCAAAGCAGCTTTACAATATTACGTTAAAAGGCCAATCCCAAATTGAGCAAGCCTAGGGAGACAGTGGCAAGGAAAGACTCCCTGAATGTAGAAGGAATAAACCTTGGGAGGATCAAGACTCAAAAAGGGACCCGACCTCCATGGGTGGCCTAGATGTTAACTGAAATAGTTAAGTTAACTTAAATTAAAGAAATAGCTTTAAGATAAATGTAGTTATTTATGGGTTAGAAGCATTTAATATTAATAAAGACTATTAATAATCACTGATGACAATCACCGAGATTCTGCATGAAACTCCGGCAGTATTAACTATAGCAGCATAGCTAGAAGGGGAAATGAAGGTTAAAATGCTGAGTTTCTTCATTAGTGGACATTATTTTTAGACATAAATGATTCCTAGAATATTATAAATTATTTACAGAATATCTTACCCACACTGTCCTAGTAAAAGGGGAAGTTCTGGGAGAAGAAATAATATTCTCATCATCAAAACTCTTCTTGAAGCTGTATTAGAACAAAACAAAAACCACGCAGAGCAAACATTCAATACATTAAGATACAAACATAAGGTTAATTTTAGTTAGAGAGAGCATATTAATGTAGAAACACATCTGGAAAATGACTACTTATATCTTACAATAGGATAGGAAGAAGAAAAGAACAGTTCATCCTACGTAAAAAAGAACAGAAAATCCCCATACCTGTTCATCATACCTGTTTGATAAATCCGCCCCTCCCCCTCCTTTTTTTTTTTTTTTTTTACAAAAATGAAACGATCTAATAATGTACGGCCACCCTTCCTGAACCAGCTTTGCATTTAGAAGGGTGAACTTTGCAGAATTTTACAGGATAGTTCAAATTTATTGAGAGACTTTATTTACATGAGACTTGGACCACTCAAGGACATTCCCATACACAGAAGCATAAACCATTCAGATGTGGTTTCTTTCTTACCACTGTGTCATACAGCCAGCTTTGTGTAAAGCTTGTGAGACTGTTGTCACACGCTCAGTCATAAAGACGTGTAAACTTTCCTCTTGCCTTCTGGTAGCATCTTTCTGACTTGGTCATCCACTTTAGTGCTGTTTTTGTCCCAATGTGTTTTCTTAAATCCTTTAAAACCTTTTTGTACCTTTCTGCTTTTCCACTTTATCCTGGAGACCTTCTGAAAGCACTTTTCTGACCGGGGTGACTTCCTTGCCTTGCTATGAAATAGTAGTAGTGCAATCTGCTCTAAAATAAAGTGGCTGAAAAAAAGTTTAGTGCATACATTAATAAAGCCACACATTTCAGTCCACTTAAAGCATAAGGTAAAGGTCCTACCTTACCATGTAGTTATATGTGTGTGTATATACACTGCTCAAAAAAATAAAGGGAACACTTAAACAGCACAATGTAAACTCCAAGTGTTCCCTTTATTTTTTGAGCAGTGTATATATTAGTATAAATCCTATGTAAGGTAGGACCTTCATTATGCTTTAAGTGGGCTGAA
>JAUZST010019976.1:0-27531 GCA_034779995.1 Parotocinclus haroldoi
TATTTATATGCGCATGTACGTATGTATATTAGTGTGTCTTTGTGTACAACATAAACAAGTGAGAATGGGATAAGACAAGAATATTGATCAGCCTCAAGAAAACAAAAAAAACCCCACAAAATTACCAGAGAAATCCAACAACCATCAAAGGTTTTACAAACAGTGTGTGGAGAGTCCTTCAATATTAAATTCATGTGCATGTGTGTGCAAGTAACATACAAAATGTTTGTTCCATCTTTCTAACTCATCCTGGAATTTATGGTTCTAAGGAATGCGCCCTGCATGTGTTTCTCCATCATTACAGTTTGCAAATGCAGCAGGTCACATTCTCTGCTCAAGATGCTTCCTAGTAAAGTATTCTCCTTCTCTTGCAGGGAGGGTCTTAAGTAATGTAACATAATTAATCAGCCAAATTAAAGCTACTCACTGATAGGACGTAAGTGGACGGTCCAGATGTGGGCATCATGCCCATTAAATACATAGTAGGTCATAACAAAAATGGGGTTCGTGGGAGTTTGAATACTAGAGTTTGGCTGTTTTAGTATATCTTAAAGACAGGTTCACTAGTCACTCACCCCATTTACAAGCCAGCAACAGCAAACTGCTAAAATCTGAGGAGACTCTTTGCTTACCATGGCATTGTAGCTTCTGATTTACAAGATGAAATAATTCCGAATGAGAACAGCGACAAACAGTGCAAACGGAGTGACACGTACGGTGAATTAAACTTCCGTCGAAAAGAAGATGAACGCAAAAAAAAAAATCCAAAAGAGAGGTCACTCATGAACAACGTTCTACACTCAACTTGCTTAACTATACCTTAAAATGGCTTAGTGAAATGTCACTGTTCAGTTTCTGACCTGCGGCCTCTGGCTCTTCTCTGACTCGTGGGTTTGCGCGTAGCCACTGCTGCAGCAAATCCAACCAAGCAACACAAGGATGTGGAGCCAAGCTTGATTGTGTCGAGCCAATCAGGAGTGTCCGTCTTCAAGTAGAATTCAACCATATAGAGGCATAACACCAGGAGCCAAAGTGCAGAGGCGAAAGCGTCAATTCTCCTCAACCTTCACCAGGAAAAAACAAACAAACATTAATTAACCCAACTGGAGGAATTGCTCTGCTAAGGTACACTCTAAACACTATGCATTAGAAGCCATATCCTTAAAAAAAGTAACTAATTCTGCAGTACCTTAATATATTAAGGATTGTTTTGTCTGAACTTGCCAAACTTTCCTAAAATTAGTCACACCAGAATTTAACTACAATAGTGCACTTTTCAGCTGACACTCATTGTTTAATCGAGCATAGTTTATCCTCTGAGAAATCCAATTCAAAGCGTATGCATTAGTGGTTGGCAACCAACCTGAACAATTTACATTTCATATGAACATGTTCCAGTCATTCTAGACAGAGCAAATACAATTTGAGATGCTTAATGTGGACAATAATAGACTGAGCGTACTGCACAGCGGAAGAGCCTGTCTTCACTTTTGGCTTTGATCAAAACACGAACAATGGGTACTGTGACATTTGAATGTTTTACTTTCGCCATGTTTCAAATTTCTGATAGCAAGGTGAACAATGTTTAACCAGTCTTGTATAGCAAGCTATAGTGAAGTAATAGGATAAATCTAACTAATAGTTCTCTTTTACAAAACTTTGATAAAAGACCTAAGACTAATTTAGCTGAATCATCTGTCTGCACAATAGATGGGACAATGCTTCCTTCCTGTGTGCACTTTACATGATGACAGATGGCACAGTAGCAGCATTTATCGTTTCACAAAATGTTTCTGTACTTCAACATTCCCGTTTTTAATTATTTTTAATCTGAGACCTTTGAGTGAAACTTCAGTAAAATGGTTTTCATACACTCACTGGCCACTTCATAGGGAATACCAGTACGTGTGTTCCATACCACAAATATCTAATAGGCAAATCACATGGCAGAAACTCAATGCATTTAGCCATGACATGGTCAAGAAGAAAAAAAAATGATTTAAGTGACTTAGAACATGGCAGGCTGGTCTGAGTAATTCAGAAACTGCGGATCTGCTGGGATTTTACACAAAATGGTTAAAAAAAATCCAGACTGGTTACTGGTAAAATTGGTCAGACTGGTGTATGGTGACATAAAGGGAATAGCAACTTAAACAAAGACTCGTTCCAAGTTGTGCAGAAGAGCATCTCTAAATGGGCTACAGCAGTAGACTACACCATGTGCCATTTCGTTCAGCTAAAAACAGGCAAAATACGACAAATACGGCAACAAATTGTATGGGTTCAAGAAATGTATACAACTAACTTGGAGGAACTAGCAAGTTGTCCCTAATAAAGTGGCCAGTGAGTGTATGTTTTATACTAGACAGTAGCGTGATTGAATATTTTCTATCGAACTGAAAAAGATGATGCATTCCACCTGACAGGCCCAGCCATTAAGACACCAGTGATGCAAGTCAGCAGGCCGACAGAAGCCACAGCAATCTGATGGTTATGTCCAGACTCCCAGATCAGCTTGGCATTCTCTATAGCCTCGACTGGAAGAAGGTCCACCAGATCACTCCACATTTTCCCTGTATTGGTACTGTTGGCTTTGGTTTCAGTATTTTGCAGAGGATGCTTGGGTGGTGCAGTTCCCCCACCCAGGGACATAGAATCTCCAGATCCATAAATGGCTAGTGCAACCAGGAAGGCACAGGCTAGGAATGCCAGGGTTCGAATCATTATCAACCAGGCAGGAGCAGAGAGAGAGTAGGTGTTCTGTAACAAAGGGAAATCAAGTTCATCAGTTGGCATGTATGGACTGGAATGTTTAAAACTGAAAATGCAAGTCTAAAACTAAACTGCAAATTCAGCAAACACAAAAAGCAAGGAGGAATGTTCGAGATCTTATACTACCATCTATCAATGCTAAACAAGATATAGTAGCCAGAAGCAACAAATGTGTAGTTGTAAACTGAGAAAGATTATTATTTGAAATGTCATAATAATAATAATAATAATAATAATAATAATAATAATAATAATAATAATTTATTTACCTGCATTCAGAGATTTGTTTGTCCTTAAGAACACTTGAAGACCTAAAACACTTAATTCAACTGCAATGTCTAGAGAGACAGTTTACAATGCAGGAATAAGACTAGGGATACTTTAGCATATTTTATAAACCTATAGAATGTCTTTGGACTGTGGGAGAAAAAAACACACGAACTCGGGGAGAACATATAATCCACACAGAAAGGACCCGGAATCTAACTGGGATCAAACAGCACCTTTTCAATGTGAAAAGTCAAAGCTACCCACTGAGCCACCTTGTCATCCTATTAGTCTTTATATCTTTTATTGTAATTATTATACAGTGGTATGTCTGTTCTCGTCAAAAATTTGTTCCTAACGGCATGTTGAGAACCAAAAAAATTCCCCAAAAGAATACAGTAAATTTAATTAATCCATTCCAGATCCCCAGTTATTTATAAGCTCTGCACTGAGTGAGAACTATCATGAACCTTAATCACTGAATCATAAGTCGTTCAGCTTGACTCATACTAGTACAGATCAAAGGAGAGTAGAGACAAGGTTTTCATTTATTTAAACTATTATTATAATCTTATTAATTAAATCACTTCTTACTAATTAGATAGTTCTAACATTTACCAGGTTGTCCACCCAAGGTGGTTTCCTTTTTAAATCTTGGTCCTCCCAAGGCTTCTTCCTTATAATATTAAGGGAGTTTTTCCTTCCCACTGTAGCCCTAGGTCCTTGTTCAGTTTGGGCTTGGGCTTACATACAGTAATAAAAAACAGAAAAGCTAATTGTGAAGACAATGTTTCCATTGTAAAAAAAAAAAACTGTACACATGAATTTGAGTTTGACTTGCTAATCTTCTAATCTCTCATTTCTGCAGATTTTTCTTTAAAATGTATTGAAAAAGGCAGCTGGCTACACACTGTCTTCTTTTACATTGTATATTGTAATTTTTCCTTACAGCTACCATCCACTTGAAGTTTAAGAAAACTCCATGCTGGGAGGGTAAGAGAATACACACACTCAACAGATGCTCACATCATAGCACAGCTGAACATGGTTAGAGAGTATAAAACAGCCAATTATGTAAACACAGCCTTATGTATACACTAGCATTATTCTCTATTGATAAAGACACACTACTTTGATGTCACAGTGAGATATTTAGTTGGGCTAAGAACTAGCTATAACAAATAAAAAAGACATCTCAGAAGCTGTGTTCACATGTTTTGCAGTGCTACGGTAGTTACAGCTTTAAACATAATTTGGTGCACCCTTGGTCAAATTACTTCATCTAATTCAATTCATCCATCGTTCTATTATGTCATTAAGAAATAGACATTCAAGATGAAGAAAACTTAAAAGCTATTTAACATCTAAAATATGACCAAAATTTTAGCATTTACGTACAATACGATTTCTGTGTTTTGGCTTTCATGATACTTTTTGTTTAGTTCTCATCCTTTTTGTGGTGAAAAGTAGGATGTCAATAAATGCGTCAGTTTTCATTAACTAAATTAACACACGTGAATTTTTTGTGCGAAAGGTGAAGGTAATTAATACCCAATTAATACATTCACTGTGATGTTGTAAAAAAAATGCTGCTCAAAAATTTCACCACTTAGGTGCAAGCAAAATAAATTAAGCATTTTACTGGAACTGTGGTGTTCTGGCTGTTAAAGAACTGGCCTAAGAACCAGGCCCAGTGTTGGGTCCCTGAGCTGCTTCTAATGCATCAGTTGTGTCTGGATAAGGGTGTCTATTAAATAACTTAAATGTACATTTTCTATACTTAAAGAGCTTAATGATTTACAATTGCTACCACCAGCCCACAGTGATCAAACGGTTACCGTTTTAAACTCCATATATCTGAAAATCTAGCATAAACATGTGGAGATGCTTGTCTATTGTTTTTTTACGGAGACATAAGCAGTTTCTGTTTCTGGTCCTCTTTTTCCTTTCCTTTCCATGATTTTGTCGATACACCACAGCCCATGTGAAGCAAGTAACTGCATGTAACTATGACAAAGAAATAAATGTTTGTTTCCTGCTTACACGTTTCATACATAAACATGTACAAAGACTTTACAAGGTAAAACAAAGGGCAAAAAAAGTCGAGCTCAAACAACAAAACAATAAATATGTAAGCACACCAACACCACCACTCACCTTAATAAAAGCTTTATCTGCATCACGGCTGCGTTTGAGTTGGTGGCTGAGGAGATGAGCCCTTAGCTGGCGGTTCTGATGTTTGATGTAGTATTCCACTGCAGTCTGACACGGCCTGCACAACTTGTAGGTTTGCTCAATATGATGCTTGTATGACTCAATCTCTGCATCATAATTGTCCTTCAGATGTAAAAAAAGAGGAGCTTGTTAAACCTGGTACATTCTAACAAAAAACTATTTGCCATAAAAATAAGCGACATTCAGTCAGCCACCTGAGATTTCCATTCTTGTGATCTGGAAAATCCAGAATCACAGCAAAAACAGACAAGTTGAAAAAAAGGGTAAAATTACCTGAAAGAATAAATGTTTTTTCCCCAACAGTTGTACCCATCTGAATACACCTATATGTCACTGATTTACTGATTAACACAACTGTTGGGATTAAAAATTACAATATTTTATATTAAAATATTTTATATTAATTACAAATCCTCTGCTCATATTTTTAGAACCCAAAATCAGAAAAAGTTGAGATGGTTTGGAAAACGCAAATTAAAAAAAAAAATCTAATAATTGCACTGTTCCTTAAATTTACTTATATTTAAGATAGAAGACCCCAAGATATTTCATGTTTTGTGTGATCAACTATATTTTATTCGTTAATAAACATTCATTCTTACAGCATCTGCAGCACATTCCACAAAAGGTTGAGATGGGGGCAACTTAGAGCTAAAAATTAAATAATGATGTGATTGCAATCATGATTTGGTACAAAAGCTGTATCCACAAAAGGCCAAGTCACTGAGGAGCAAAGACTCCAGTGTATCAACAAATATGTGAGAATGCTTTTAAACAGTTTTTTTCCAAAAAATATTTTACAAAGAAAATTTGGAAGTGATAATATCATTAAACATGAAAAAGAAGCCTTATGTTAACCATGTTCAAGCGTTTAGAATTGACCTTCACACAGCGAAAACGTCTATTGTCAGGTGAAGGCTGTGTGCTCCGGATCGAAGACAAACAGGACTACTGCTATCAGCAACAAGTCCAGAAGCCAGGGTCTGTCATGGTATGGGGTTATGTCAGTGCCCTTAGCAAATGTCATTTTCAGTTCTGTAATGTAATGGCAACATTAATGCAGGAAAGTACAGTTTTAGCAGATATTAGAGCAACATTTCTTCCTTTAACATGGCATCTTATCCAGAGACTTCCATGCATTTTATCAACAAGACAAAGCAAACAAGTTGTCTGTCTGTGAGGAACATTGTTTTTAACCATTTCAAATATTTTCTCCCACATCTCTTACTGCTGGAGATCTTCTGTAGATCTTCGTTCCTCAAAGACTCAGCCTGTTATGGATACTGATTTTATATCAAATTATGGTTATAATCACTTGCTGGTATCACCTGTTTAAATAACATGCTAAAATTTGATTGTTTTTTTGTTTTTAATTGTGTTGCAGGTCTGAAATGCAGGAATGGATGTTTATTAAGAAATAAAATAGAAGCTGATCTTGAAAAACAATATCCTGGGTGCATACTGTCCGCAATCATTAACTATGGAGGAGCACTGCTTTTTTCATATTGACAATTTCCAGTTTCCCCAAGTTCTTCTGATTTCGGGTTGGAGGGAGATCTCCATTTTGCTTAAACGATGCGTTGTACGTGATAAGTGTCAGCTTTAGCAATAAACTGCATTACACTTCAACAGTATGGTTCTGGATCCTCCTGTAACACACCTGATTCAGCTTGATTAGTTTATTTAATGAGTATCTTCAGTATTAACAACCATTCAATGACAGACAAGATTAGAGCAACACAAGGTTATATCGAAACTAGTCTTATATATTCCCATGTTGTGGCGTACTCCCTGAACTGTGTGCGGAAAGCGGAGTACAATCACGCGGACAGGGGGAGGACATGCAAATGCCACACAGAAAGGACCCAGTTTCTAAATATAGAACCTACCTCTTCCCTTGGAGTAAATGAAGCCAGCTGCTTAATCTTCACAGTCTGGTTGTTGTTGCACTTCTTGCACAGCAGCATCTGACAATTTACCCACTGCAGAGACTTAGGAGTTTCTGACACTGGAACACCTGCCGATACGCCATGGTTGAGGTGCTCCATATATTGTGACGGGATTGGTTTGTTATAGTCACCATTCTTCACATGAAATCAACAGATAAGGAGAGTACACATTAGAACTGCATTCACTGTTGTACATCTGCTTAGTGGCCACCTCAGATTCTGAATATACACTAATCTCATACATGCTGGATGTTGTAAACCTCTATTCCAATATCAACCATAATAAGTAGCTAATGCTAACTAGGATAATAGTGGGTCTATTCAAGTCACTTGACAAGTAAAATGTAATAATTTTATTTAACAATAATAAACAAGTCTCAAAGCTTAAGGTTAGATGTGTGTGTCCATGCTTGGGTTAGGCGGTATGATGGTATTAAAAAAATTGGTGACGTATTGAAAAACAGGGGTAACCTGCTGGATTTACCTACTTAAAAAACCGCTGGAGCAGTCAAAACAGCGCTCTTCAGACAGGAGCTCTGTTACTGGCACATAAATTGATCACAAGATGGCGCCAAATAGTTTGATTACAGGTTCAGACTTTGTTCATCATATGGTTCATCTTATGTCCTTATTCTGGTATCCATTCATAATATTCATAGTATTTATAATATTCCTTGCAATATCATTTGCTGTCCCACCAGAATTTGTCAGTGAAAATCTAATGAATAGCTAGTAATAGCCTAAGTTTACCGAGCTGTGTTCGTAACAAAAACTGAAATATGTAGTCGCAAAATTATATATTATATATAAACATAATTAAGCAGCCCATTACATTTTTAAGAAGTATTTTACCTCAGAAAGTACATTGGGTTTTTTTTAATAGGTCTGAAAATACTTAGAATATTTAGAAGTTTGTTTTATTTTATACCATTATAAATGTTTGTTTTCAATCATACTGAAAAACGTTCCATGGGCAGAACATGAGGTTGCTACTAGATATCCAACTTGTTTACTAGATTTCCATAACAACAGCAATAAACAAAAGTTTCTAATAAGTACAAAACTACAACTTCATTTTAAATCTGAAGGATCTGTTTCAGCATGTGCAAAGCTTTGTTCCACAAGTGCATGCTCTGCATATCTTCATGCCACAAAATCTTGTGAATATTGGCAGGAATACCCCCATATACAGCTTACGACGTTTCTTAACATTTCTTAAGGTTACTGAACGTAGCTAATGTTGCTTACTTAATACTGCTAATGGCCATTTCAGCGACACACAAGGTTGTATCAGAACAAGTTATACATACACACTCAAGTCAATGTCAATAAATACAATAAAATAGGTTATACATATAATAATGCTTTACCTCTTGAAAGCCATTGTACTGATCACAATTGGGACAGTCCCAACAGTTTCTGTTTCCATAAGGAACTTCTGTGTCTTGGTTGCAGAACCAGCAGTTTACCTTGACATGTGTCGGCGTCTTCCTAAAAGACATAGAAAATAAAACAGAAAACAAATAAGTGTGTGTGACATGGGTTTTGATTCCCTTTCAAAAAGTTGAAACTGTGTGGTCACATCCAGAATGCAAGGGTTCTGGATACTGCCAAAGGAATGTCCATTATTATAGCATGTTATCTGTATAACTATAGTCCAAGGATCACAGCTGATCTTTATTATTCCTACAGTATGTGTATTACATGTCTGAATATAAAGTATATAATTAAAAGTTTGCATGATTATAATTATCATCACCCACAGTTTTATAGTTCCAACATATAGTAGGGAAAATAAGTATTTGATACGTTGCCGATTTTGCACGCCTACCAAGAATGGCGAGATCTGTAATTTTTATCATAGGTACACTACAACTGAAAGAGACAGAATAAAATAAAAAAGCCAGTAAGTTACATTGTATGATTTATAAATAATTAACTTTCATTTATTGCGTAACATAAGTATTTAATACAATAGAAAAACAGAACTTAATATTTACAGAAACCTTTCCTGTATTTTTGCCCCTCCTCCATACAGATCATCTCCAGATCTTTCAGGTTTCAGGGCTGTCGGGACATTGTCATAATGGAAGGTCCAGACACAACCCATCTTCAATGCTCTTACTGAAGGAAGCTTTGTTGTTGGCTTTAAATCTCACAACACATGACCCCATCCATCCTCCCTTCAAAACGGTGCAGTCGTCTGAAACCCATCCTTCTTCCTCCAAACACAGCAAGTGTATTTCATACCAAAAGCTCCATTTTGGTCTCATCTTACCACATGACATTCTCCCTGGTCTCCTCTGGATCATCCAGATGATCAATGGTGAACTACAAATGTTTCTGGACATTTGCTGGCTTTAGCAGGGGGTCCTTGCATGCCCTGGAGGATTTTAGTCCGTGATGGCATAGTGTGTTACTAATAATCACCTTTAAGACTGTGGTCCCAGCTCTCTTCAAATCTTTGACCAGGTCTTCCTATGTAGTTCTGGGCCGATTCCTGACCTTTTTCAGAATCATCCTTACCCCACAAGATAAGATCTTTCATGGAGCCCCAGACCAAGAAAGACCAACAGTCAACTTGTGTTTCTTCCATTTTCTAATAATTGTGCCAACACTTGTTCCCTCCTCACCAAGCTGTTTACCTGTCTACAACTTTGTCCCTGGTGTCCTTAGACGGGTCATTGCTCTTGGATATGGTGGAGAAATTAGTGTGTGTGTGTGTTTTATACAGGTAACAGGTGCAATTAATACAGGTAATCAGGTAATGAGTGCAAAATAGCAGGGCTACTTAAAGAAAACAGGTCTGTGAGAGCCGATCAAATACTTATTTTATGAAATAAAATGCAAATAAATTATTTTAAATCATACAATATGATTTTCTGAATGTTATTTTAGATTCTGTCTCTCAGTCAGTGTACCTAAAAAATTATAGACCTTGCCATTCTTTGTAGGTGGGTAACCTTGCAAAATCGACAGGTGTATAAAATACTTCTTCCCCACTGTACATGCTTAATGATATGCACTAGTGCTCTACAATATTAAAAACACAGCCATTTATTGTTGTGAAGTACAACAGATGTTTAATGTAAGAGAGTATATAAATGAATCATCATGTGATAGTAGAAACACGTGCTGTTGCCCCAGCCAGGATTATTCCGTCAATAATAATAGTAAAAAAAATAAAATACATAAATCTTTCTACTACATCTGCAATTTACGCTCCTTTTCAATATCATAGTCCGTTCGACGACAGAAACAAATTATCAGAATTCAAGGTTATATCGAAACTATTCATAAATATACTCAGTATGAAGGCCAATTTAGCATGGAAACTTGAGTAAAACCTGGGATCAAATCCTGGACCTTCTTGCTGCGAGGTGACCAAAAGAACCACCAACGATGCTGCAATAGTTACTTTGTGTGTGTGAGTGAGTGATACATGTTGTATCACACAGCTAACACCATGGGACACACCATTCACACCATTCCTATGGTTTGGACAGAAGCCAAACAAAATTTCAGATTTCTACTTCTGCCTGACAAATAAACATGGTATAACGTCAACATATAAACAAACTGTTAAATAGCCTAATTTCCCATCTGCTGAGAGGAAAGTATTTTACAGGCAGGTATAACCAGTGCCAGAGCCTCCATAAAACATGGCACTGAGTGGCAATGAGACTGCTGAAGAAGTAGTAGAGGACAACACCACTACATGCTTAGTATTCCACTTCCAGCCATTCAGGGTGTTCTGCTTACACACAACTGCCCAAAGTTTGTTTTATTGGTTAAGTTTCATCATCATATCTTCACATTTAAAATGATTTTAAATACTACCCTAAGTATCAGTTATGGACTGTGGTGGCTTAGCAGTTAAAGCTATGGACCAGAAGATCAAGAGGTCAAATCCTACCAGGCTGCCATTTGCTGGGTCCTTGAGCAAGAAAAGGGAATCTACAATCACTTGGACTGAAAAACTGCATCAGTTGTAAGTTGCTCTAGATAAGGATGGACTTATCACCACTATACTAGTTTATTAAAGTATAGTACAGGATGCACCTCTTGGCCACTTTATTAGGTACATCTCGTTTGTACTGGGTTGGCCCACCCTTTTAATTCAGAAATGCCTTAATTCTATGTGGAATAAATTCAACAGAGTGCTAAAAATATTCCTTAGGAATTTGGGTCCATATTGGTATGATAGTATCACGTACAGTAGTTGCTGCAGATTTGTCGTCTGCACATCCATGATGCAAATCGTTCCACCACATTCCAAAGGTGCTCTTATTGAACTGAGATCTGGTGATTGTGGAAGCCATTTCAGTACAGATAACTCACTGTCATGTTCAAAGAAACCAGTATTGAGATGATTGCACATTGAACATGGTACACTGTACAATACAGTACAGTACACATGCAATAATACTCTCTTTGGTGTTTAAACAATGTTTAGTTGGTATTAAGGGGATCAAAGCCTGCTAACATGATATCCCTTTCGGCTATAACACAATCATTGTGTCAATTCCTGTCCCTACCATCCAGAAATGTACTGTTCAAGCAGCCATAACCAGTGTGTGGTCCCATATAACTGACTCTGTGACAGTTATATTTGCACATGCAGTGGAAGACAGAGACAGCAACAAAAACATCCACACAAACAACATAACTTTCATATAGAATTCAGTTTATATCTGTACAAAGACTTAAACACGGTTCAGTCGCTCGGGGTTTGCATTATGAAACCAGGTCTGACTCATGTTCATGATGAAGACGTTTTGAGTGCTACTTAATGAACTAAATACGCCACCTATATAGTGCAATACTATCTTCATAGCATGCTATTTGTCATACAGGCAGTGTGAAGAAAATGCAGACTTTGACAAAGCTAAATAAAAACAAAGACCAAAAGGTAAAGCTAGCAAAAGCCTTGCACAAGCAAGCTGCCGCAGCAGTCTTTCTTTATAAACAAAGAAATTTGCATTAAAAGAAAATGGGGGGACAAAAATATTCTGTATGCTGTCAAATCAGAAAATTCCTTCCCAGTAAATCAATTTAGGGTCACTTAAATCCTCTTGCTTCTGATACACAGTTTGAAGCTATCTTGATGTGTATATATTCCTAAATAAGTATTTGAAAAGGTGTGCCTAATAAAGTGGTCGACAAGTGAACAATCATCTGTGATTGTCCATGTCGTGCAGCACTAAATAAAACACTTTTATACAGCTTTGGCTATTAATTACATTTAATTAAGGTTCATGTCTACAGTCACAGGTATTTGAAAATGTTTAAAGTTGTTTCCATTTTCAGTAGTGGTGTGCCATATCGTATCGTTCGTGATAATACTGGTATAATTTTTTAGACATATAAAACGTCCATATCGTGATATTCTGACATCTTTACGTAATGATTCACACAGAGTCTGGAGTACTTTCATTATATGATAATATAACAGATACGGCAGAAAGCGGATTCTGTGGTGGTGGAGTTTGTCCCAAAAAGGGGAGCAACTTCGGTAGTTTTGAGGTGGTTTTGGTACAAAATATTAGCTGTACAACAAACTACAGTGATACATAAGCCATGCAAAAG
Organism: Parotocinclus haroldoi; assembly: GCA_034779995.1. Classification (NCBI taxonomy): domain Eukaryota; kingdom Metazoa; phylum Chordata; class Actinopteri; order Siluriformes; family Loricariidae; genus Parotocinclus; species Parotocinclus haroldoi. The sequence goes on from JAUZST010019976.1 coordinate 12,813, forward strand.
GTCTGTAACAGCACATCTAACCTGTTTCACCAGCTCAAGCAGAAGCACATAGCTGAGCACGAGTAAAGTGAAAAATGCAGCAAGGACAGGTATTATGAAGTATATATTATATTTTGTTGCAATTGTATGTTGCTGAAATATATCGTCAAATATATCGTTATCACAAAAGTACCCTAAAACATCGTGATATTATTTTAGGGGCCATATCGCCCACCCCTAATTGTCAGTGTTGTTTCTATTTAAAAACTTAGAGCTTTAAACTTTAATATCTTGATATTTCACATTAATTACCCTAACAATACATCATGAGAAAATTTGTGTCATAAACCGTGTGGGTTTACTGTGCAATACAACCAGTACAACATTACAACATTTAAACATGGATTAATGTGTGGTTTTGGACGTAGCCAGGATATTCAAATGAAACAGTTATTCTATGCATATGTATATCCGGTTTCTGCTACTTGGCTATCTGCATGAAACTATTCTCCTTGAAACTCATCATCAAACCCAGCAAGCATGTTTTATCTATAAAATATAAAGCGGATTATAAACGCAGGTTTAAGACATTATATGAGAGAGGAATCATAAAATGCTCTCAGCGCACCGGGCCCTGTGTATAAACGAGCTCGCGGGATAAGTCCGCGCGCACTGAGTGTGTACCTCTGAGCCGTGACTTTATAAATGAGAGCACCGCCTGTTAGAAACGCCGTTGCTCCAATTCCACCGTATAGCACGTGAGGATAATGCAGTAACACCTCGTTGATTAACTCCATTACGGAAACAAAATCGCTTTAGTAACAATTAATTAATCCACATCAGAGAATGCACGAGGCAACAGGAGCGCGCGTCAATCAGCAAGAAATCCGCTCCCAGCCTATGAATGCAAAGTCAAAATAAAAGTCCATAATCTTCATCAAAACGTTATTATCCTGCGAACGGAAAGACGATATGAACATTTATATAGCTACAGAAGTATTGCACAATAAGAACATTTTTACCTCTTTGTAGATTTGACTGTTTCAATGTCTCATGCTGTATAAATCACACAATAGAGCATAGCATGCATCTTGTAATATCCACAGTGAAACACTGCCAAAAGTCTTTAGAGCTCTTTAAGGCTACAGGATATATATGCACCCTAGTATCCTAGTATCCGAAGAGAACAAAGGATGTACTCTGTAAATCCTGCTAGTGTTGTCAGAGTGATTTTCAATCTGCAGTATGGTTCACTTTTTATAATGATTATGATTATACACCGTGGCACAATGCTCTTCTGTGTACCTTGTGCTGGTAGGATTGGAGGGTTTGTAGGTAAATGGCAATTAAGTGTCCTTTATTTGTCCATACTGTGGTAACCCATGCACTGAAGTATCAAACATCTTTCCCAAAACTTGAGCAGTGCTTTCACGCTTTCAGTCAGAACCAGTTTCCAGGTAATGAAGTAATAAGCATATGTAAATATTTAGAAGAAATTCAGCCACACAGCAGACCAGGTTATGGTAGCCCACAGCTATGTGTTTTGACTAGCTCTAATAAAAACACACATTAGAGCACTAAAGCAAAGGCAGAAATTAAATTAGCAAAACGATCAGTTACATTAGCAAAACTTTATTAATGGTAGGTGGTAAAATGGGCATTGATAATACAAGCTTGCACAGTGAGACACAATATAGCCAGTATAACAGTAATAACTACTAATTTATCAAGACTGTTATCTACCTACAACCCCAATTCCAATTAAGTTGGGACGATGCGTAAAACATAAAATAAACCAGAATGCAATGATTTGCAAATCCTTTTCAACCTATATTCAGCTGAATACACTACAAAGACAAGATATTTTTTGCAAATGTTCACTAATGTGGAAAAAAAAATTGGAACAATGGCAACAAAAGACTGAGAAAGTTGAGGAATGCTCAAAAACACATATTTCGAAAATTCCTTAGGTGACCAGGTTGATTGGGTATAAAGGGAGCATCTCCAAAAGTCTCAGTTATTCACAAGCAAGGATGGGGTGAGATTCACCACTTTGTGAACAGCTATGTGCTGTCAGGCACATTAAAAACTGACATAATTCTGTAACAGATATTACCACATGGGCTCAGGGACACTTCAAAAAACCATTGTTAGTAAACACAGTTGAATCACTTATGCAAAACATGTTATTATACAATCTAGTGGCCATGTATATTTACAGTCCTAAAATCAAATCTAACTATAAAATCTAATTTCTTGTCTAAATATAGTATCCTGTGGATTATATTTTGCATATAGCATATGGCATTTTTCCAGCAAGATAAAGTCTATTCAGAATATATTTCAGGTTGTAGTTGAGAATTGTTACTGGTCCACTGGTTATTGTTAGTCTGTAGGTTTAAGATATGAAATGATTTGATCAAATGTTGGGAACTAACCAGAAAATGTTTTCCACAAATAATAACTTGAGTATTCGTACTGTAAATATTGACAAGCACATTCTGCCTGGACAATTTTGGTCAAACGTCTAAAAACCCTACCTGAAAACTCGTTTGGATATTTGTCAAGAAGAATCAATACTCCTGCATGATAATGACCTAAAAACAAACATCAAACTTGTAGACCAATCCGGTTTCCTCCCAGTGTTCAAAGATTCATTCACTGGTTAATTTGTTGCTCTGAGTTTCCCCATTGTGAGTGCGTCTGACTAGTTCCTAGAGTGTCTTTAGCAAGCTCAGCAGGACTTCTAATGTTTACTTTCTTCAGCTATGCATGTTGAATTCTGGTGAACTGAATTTCTCGGTCTTCCTGGATTAATAAATACCCAGTTCTAAAGAGACTTTGAAGGATATAAATATACAGTTCATATAAACTTGAGCTTCTTTTTATTGGGAAGAGCACTCCCATTAACTCCACAAAAGGCTGAAGTTTTGAGGAGCAAAGATGGACAGAAGGGTGGAGAGGGAGTTACACATTTCTGCCTCTACAGTGTGTAATACCATTAAATGATTCAAGGCATCTGGAGCAATTTCAGTGTGTAAAAGTGGTAGCCTAAACTGAAACTGAAAATCAGTGATCATTCCCTCAGATGGCACTACATCAAGAAACATTATTAATGAATAGCTAAAAGAACCACATGGGCAATGGATTACTTTGGGACACATACAAACACAGCCATACAAAGTTCACGAATGGCACTTAAAACTTTTGTGCGCAAACAAAGAAGTCTCATATTAAGCATGCATAAAAAGCTGCATTTAGGATGGACCATCACACAGCGGCCCAGCCGTGTAACTAGAAACAGCTGCATGCCGGTCCCAAGCCTGGATAAATGGGGAGGTGTGCAGAAAGCAATGGCGAACTACTCCACTATCCTGCTGAAATACTTCATGGATCACATCGATGATAGATCAAGTGACTAAGAGTCAGCTGTGACTGTATGGTTAATTCAATCCAATCACACAGTGGAAATGTGTATAGTGGTCAGATGAATCAGTATTTCAGATCATTTTGGAAAAATGGACACCATGAAATATACCATTCATACAAGCAGGCATGCAACCAAAAAGCCAGGGTCTGTCATGGATTTACAGTTCTTTAATGACAGCATTAATGCAGCAAAGAACATTGAGATTTTAGAGTAACGAATGCTGCCTTCATGACATGTTTTCCAGGGATGTCCATTTCATTGTCAACAAGACTAAAAGCCAAAAGCTGTACACAATACAAAAGCATAAAGGTATGCAGGTATGGGTACTGGACTGGCCTGCAGTCCTGACCCCTTACACTTTGTAACTTTGTATTCTCTGTGCCAAAAAGTATTTTGAGAAAGAATGGAAACATTGTAAAATAAGTTATTTGTTGTATTGCAAATAAAACATAAAATATATCAGGTTCATACTGTCTGCAATGAAATGTTGCAGTAATTTAACACTCTACCATGACCTAGATGACCGAGAAACCTTTGTGGAAAGTGTAAGCATGTCCATGTCCGTGCAAAGAGAGCCACCACATCTTTCCTATGAAGATAGCATGGTTATTATTATGAATAACTACTGGGATGTACAGTGTTTATCTGAAGAAAACTGAATCAAACTGTAAGGAATACTGTGTTTTGTGTAACAAAATAAACAATACATGAATTATGACAAAAATGCTGCCCTTCATTGGCAAACAAAAATGTAAAAAAATAAACAAACAGCAGCAGGTTTTTAATTCACTTTATTGAACCCCTGCTTAACATGTGTTCAATATATATTTTCTGTAAAAGATAACCTTACCTCCACAAACAGAACATATAAACAGACATGAGTAAAATCCACTGAAAGTTTCAGTAATGCTACCATACTGCAGTTTTCACAGATGACTGAAAATAAAATAAAAACACTAACAAACAAAAAAAACTAAATAATTTAACTAGATATCACTGTTATTTATGATGACCTCTTTCTGTACAATTATGCAACATTAACACTTCAATTTAACCATGACGTGTACCATATTATATCTGTACAAATTTGACATCATCAAGATCCAAGTACAGGCTTACATGAAACCATTTCAGCTGATGATGTACATTCACCTAAATAAAAATAATAATTATTAAAAAAACAAAAAGTTAAGGTTTTTGGATACTACTGGAAAGCTTAATCCTATTTATCAAGGAAAATGTGTCTTTCACAATAGGACTTAATTTCTCCAACTGTAACTGTAGTTGCACAAGTCTCTGTGTATGCTGTAGGGGGCTTTATTTCGGGGGCTGACCCAGCAGGTAGACTATAAGCTCATAGGTTGAGAGCACTATGGCAGTGTTGGGAATCTGCCTAATGAGCTGTGGAACAAGTCCTCTATAAAAAGCTGTGTAGCCCTCCTCTACTGCAACCAGACGGGCCGTCTGAAAGAAGTACTTGTATTTGCTGCCCTCTTCTCTCAGCCTGGTCCGAATGACCTCTGTGGGAAACATGAGCAGAGATTGAAGGCCAGATTAAAGGTACATGAAAAGCACTGCAATGCCTCAACAACAACCAAAATCATACAGTTTCATGTACTATGAGAGATAAGAGTGTACAGTTACATCATACACACGGGTCACTGCAAGGCAAGGCAGATAAGTTGCATAAGTTGTTATGAATTAGACATTACATGGCAAAATCTATTCTTGTGTCCAAAGGTTTGTTGTTTTAACACACCAACTACTCATAAAATATGACTTTATCATTGACATACATTTTTGTTTTTGGTGTATGTTTTGGCCAACAATTTGAACAACTCCCCCATAAAGTCATATTTCAATATAGTTCTGTGAGACGGGCAGAATTAAGCACACAGACATGTTTCAACCAATATAAACTTTGTATTTAGAACGAGTAACCATACCATGTGGATATGCTATGCAGGAGGCACAGCCTTTGGCAAAAGCAGCTGCTACCATAAGGCTCAGGAAGTCAGAGGCTCCTTTTTCACAATCACTGTTGGCTGATGTGAGTCGACTCTCTGCTATGTGCTTCTTCAGCGTCTCATAGATGAGGAAGCAAATCATGGTCTCTGAGATTCCAGCATATGATGCGGTGAGACCCCGGTAAAAGCCACGTACACCTTCCATTCTGTAGACATAGCGTGCACACTGCAACGCATTCATCTTCTTCTCTCCTCGTGCCCTGCAGGAGCAGCAGCCTCAGTAAGTTGGTTAGGAACAGAGGCATTTGACAATTTCACATTAGAATCAATAAAATGCAGACAGGCATCTTTAACTCTGACAGTGAATGGGTAGAAGCCTGCCTGTTTATCACTATTACACATTAGTTAGATCTGTACACTGTGCTCGGGGCATAAAGTTTATTTAGTGATTATTTTCAGAACAGGTTATACAATACAATATTTGCGACTAGTTTATACTGGACTGTGCAGAGATAAATATAGATTCAGCCCCTCCTGATTATGGGTGGCACGTAGAGATGTATATTTATCCTGCAGCCTTGCAGGTCACATGCTCATTACAGTGTTGGTCAAATACCAGTGGGTTACTGTTAATGAGTCTTACACAACCCTCTCAAAAGGTCACACAGAGAGTACTTGTACTTTTGAACAAATTAAATGGTCATGCTATAGATACTTAGCTATAGTACTGTGTGTTTATTAGAACTGACGTTTTCAGAAAAACAGAGTGAAATTTTACACTGATGTTTTACAAAATTGCATGATCAACATACTTCTTTTCAAGTTGCATCCTTGTTTTGACCATCCAGATGGGGTTCATCAAGGAATTTGTTACAAAAGCTAGAACGAGAACACAATGAACATTTAAAAAAATGTCTGGGCAATCACAATAAGTAAGCACAACACGTACAAAGAGCAGAGTTTTTTTTATTGCAGGCAAAAAGTAATGGACCATAAGCTAGAAGTAAAAGAATAACAAGCCTCTAACCAAATTCTGACAAATAACAAATGGGTTAGCTTCTCTGAACTAAACAAAAACAAAATAACAACAAAAATGTTAATAATTTACAAGCTGTGACAGTTTGGTCTAGTTTTGCTGCCACCATGTGCACACAAAATTAAACAAACCTAATTAGGGGTTATAAAGCAAACATATTTGACATTTTTGACAAGGGCAAACTGGAGATTATTTCTATGAAATGGGAAGAACCAACAAACTAACTTCATATTGTATACTTTATATAAATAGGTAAATAGAATCCTGTGAGTACCAGAGAACACAATGCAATCTGAATAAATTGTGATGGAACCAAAAAAAAATAAAAATAAAAATAAAAAAATAAAGTGTGTTGATGACATATTGAACACTCGAAATATTACAGGGATACACCCATTATTAAAATAGCATTCTATCATGCTCACCTGCAAACCCTGCTGATGACATATGCACTGCTCCACTATTAGGAACGAAGATGCCATTAAAAGTTTCTTTCGACTTGGAGTATGCTGCAAAATATATTGCTCTGTAACAAAAGAACAAAACACATCAGGTAAGGAAAGAGGAAGGGTATGGCTCTATTTACCAGTACACTGTAGATCTGAAGTGCTCACTGAGAAAAAGACAGGACTTTGAAATGGATGCCAGGTTTATAGACAAATTGTCCTCAGTGCAAACTCGTGACAGTGTCCAGATATCGTCTGTTTCTATTTCTGCTTTTGAAACAGGATTAACCAAATTGCTACACAAAACTGAATAATCAGCCGTTTCTCCAAGCTACATATTGAAATGACTGGGTTGCGAGAACGAGGACAAAAATCATCAGCCAGCCAAATACAAAAGTTTTCCTACACAACCTGAATTTTAGTACATTTTATCCACATTTGCTGTCAGTAATAGCCTACATGTTTGAAAACCTGTTTACAACATGCACTGTACTGTCAAAACAAAGGTGCTGACAACCCATCTTCTGCTTACATAATTTGTAGAATTTAATCAAATAAACATGCTATATTTATTCTAATAAGTAAAAGGACTGTCAGTATGCTTATCCCTTGTTCTCTCTTTAAATACAGGGATGACATTAATGATCCTTTCCCAGTGCATCAGGACTAGACTGTCGTGTGAAGTGCATAATGTCAAGCACCATATAACAGAGAAGAAATGCTCACATGTTCAGAAGTTATAAATATCTCTCTCAAAGAGGGCACCACAAAATGACCTCAGAGTGCACAACCATATCTTCTAGTGTATCACTGCACACAGGAAGCCTGTAACATTGCTAAACGTCTAGTATAATAAAGTATGGAAGTCAATACAGGTTTTATACTTTATGCTGAAAATAATTTATTCAGACATTTTAGACTCTGTAGGTTTACAGAGTCTGCTATCTGCTACCTGCCATCTAATTAATGTTAGCATATAGTGTTGATGGCAATGCAATTTTGCAAATTTGTGTTATGACTGGAATTATTTATTACCTTGAGGGAGCAACACCAACCAGATTGGGACCCAACCCTCTGAAGAGTGAACTTGGTCCCTCCTTTTCAAGAATTGACCTGGTCAAGAAAAAGAAAATGTTCAGTGATGGTTCAGACAGATTCAGTGTCAAACCAGTAGTTGAAGATTAGGTTAAACATAACTATAGTTAGTTGACAGTTTTTGAGTATAATGAACAAAGTCCTCTTTAATGGGTATGGGTGGCAAGAACATGTTAATCACGTCATTACTTAACTTGAACTTTTAAAGTAACGTGGGCTTTTTGGGATAAATATAATACCCACACAAACTCAAGTGTTTAAATGCTAAAAATGCTCTCCGTGTAAGAGTTCATAACCTGGCATCCAGTATTGCTTAGGGCAGCAACACAAGTGCACTTTATATGTAAATATTATTCACTAGTAAGTTGTGTTTGCATAACTGCCTTATAAAGTTAATGGTTGGATGAACAATGTTGTTAAGATTTCTTAAACAGTGACAAAGTCCCCTTCACACATCCCACATAAGGTTTACAACTAAGCAGCCTTTGTTAGAACTGAATTAAAATTTAACAGGGTACAAATTACAGAAGACTTATCTTACACCAATGAATGTACTTGAATTGGTCGACCATACAACATGTAGGTTTACCCTCATAAACAGAACTAGATGATAAAGAATGCACTAAAAAAGAAAATACACAACTCCCACAGCGCTCAGGCAAGAACAGTCTGTGCTGGCAATGAGTAATATGAGCCAGTGAGGAGAACATGTGACCACAGCCTTCTCACCAGTGTCCAGTTTGGCCTCCTTTGGTGCAATGGCTGCCCTCCCAAAAAAGGGCACAGACACTCAGCAGCCCTGGGCTTATTTAACTTTTAAGTAACAACACTTAAGAACACACTCAAGACCAGTCAGTCTTTATTCAGTACTTGTTTACAGAATAAAGTACAGAATCAAAAATATTATTAGAGAAACAGTAAATCAAATGTTAGGCCATTACAGTATTCATTTAGATTAGGCTGCAAAAATACCTTTAAAAAGAAAATATTAATCTTTTTAATAAATGTTTGAAATGTAACGCACTACCTATGGCACAATTATGTAAAGTGGTAAATGCAATTTTTCTTTTTCACTCAAATGCATTTATATTGGAATAAAAAAAAAAAAAAAAGATTTGTAATGTTCAAGAGTTAAGCTCACCGTAGGACCTGCAGGAGGCTAGGTGTTACAGGTCCTGGTCTAATAACACCAGCTCCATTAAATGTGCCTAGCTGCACCTGGAACACTGGTCTGAGGGTAAGGCCTGATGACTGTAGTCTGGTCTTCAAAACCTCCAGAGGACAGGTCATGATGGCACCAACGGTACCACCACATCTGTAACAAGAAAAAAAGACTGTAATATACAGTTTAAACATGATTTATTATATATACACGCACCTGCACACACACACGCGCGCACACACACGTGTATATATAAAAACATTTGCACAGTGCGGCACAAATTATCTACTGTAACCACAGATTCACACACACACTCCTAGGTACAAGAGTACACATTCTGGCACATACTATTGATGCAGCTGTTTTGAGAGTTCAGGGAGAACAAATTGAACTCTTGCAAAAGGACAAAAAGTTGACGTAGTTGGAATCGATTTAAAAAAAAACAAACAAGGTCAGCAAAAACACACTCGCTTAATGACATTTTCATACTGCAACATTTTTAAAACATTCATATTTTTAAAAGCAACTATTGATCGGTAAATCAGTTTATGGTTAAACTGTTACAGGAAAACAGTTTAAACATTCAGTCACAATAAGTTATATTTGTATCATCCCTCATAGGTCAAAGGACTAATATACCACTGGCTGAATGAATATCTTCTACAGGTTGATTGTATGATGGTCATTTAGACTGCTGTGCTGCTGTCGATTTTGTTCAAAGACTGCAAACTCCTCATAGTTGGGTAATTAATTGCAAATAACAAGCTTAATATCTTTAAACACCATGGTAGAATTCTAAAGTGACATGACAGGATCAATAACACGACCAAAGGCATGATCTAATTGTAAATAATATAACAAGTGAACAACCCTTAAGAAAAACAGTAAACCTGCGTGTTTTCTATGTTCACCATTCCTTCAGAAGAAAATCTGTATGTTTAGACTTTATGGTTACACATTTCTCTGTAATTTTAGATACAGCACACCATAATAAGCTTAAAGGTCAGTACCTCTCAGAGGTAATGGTACATGAATCAGTGACGCACTGTCAGTATCATTACATAATGACTGCCTTACCTAAACATTTACAAAACAAAGCCTCAAAGCACAAACAGTTACACCATGAGCTTGTTACTGATTTAGACTGGACTTCGAACTACAGTCTTTCGTATTGCAAGTTTCATCTGGAGGGCACTAAGCACAAATCTGTGATTTACAGGAAATTACAGGAATAGGCATACTGGCAAAAAAATAAACAACATAAGCAACAACTAAGCATCTATATTCTAGACATTTTCAAAGATTCCCTATTGTTTTATAATCTTAATAACACCAGGATTTATCAGATTAATATACGTCAAGATCAAGTACAACAAGACGCTACCAAGTAAAATGTTTAAAGTAGCTTTCTAACAAAGCATGGCAAGGGCAAGTCAAAGCAGAGATGAATTAAAACAATGTGATAACACCAACTTAACTAAAAAAGCCCTATATCAGAGCAATATTCACACAAACTACATAAGCCTACTGTGACATTTATAGCTCAAAGTTCAATTCTTGGTCATCTACTCAATCAAAAAGTGATGACTGAGATACAGCTATAATGCTCAGCATTTACTCTATGTATCATTACAAGCAGACAGATCAAATCTATAGTATGCCACTATAGTATTTCAATATACAGTATTTAAACGTCTAAGACATTGACACATACATGACAACCGACATTTTACTTTGGTGAAAAATGCTCACTGGCACACCAATGTGCTGAGCCTTCATAGTATGCTCTTATATTTCAGTAACGGAAGATGTTTCGAAATGCTGAGAAAATCTGATGTAAAATTATCTTAATCTCACTACTAAAACATTACGTTTACATTACGTTTTAATTAGGACTTTTTAAACCTTGGCATGTCAATTATTAGCACTTTCACATTCTTACGGATAACACTGCAGATTTAAAATTAAGCCATATTTTATGATAACCTGTCATTAGGCACTCTAGCAGTAATGCATAACATTGTCTTACTGTGGTATAAAATGCTAAAACGTATGACAAATTCCTTACACATTCAACACGGATTATAAATACAGAACCTGCAAATGAAAACCATATTTTTTGGTGATGTAATAACACCGTATCACAATGTACTGTAATTAAAACTTGTGATGTGCATTATGGAGATGGATATTATGAAATCTGTTGAGTTTACCATGCCACACAATGAGCTACAATGTTTGAACACCAGGTTGCAATCAATTTCAGTCATGCTGTTAAATTTAACAGCCAGGTACACCATTCTGTTTGGTTGTCCAGCATGTAGTTTCTAGTCAGACATATAATAAACTGATAATAGCCCAGAGTGGACAAGTCCTTAGGACATGCACCACACTTGTTTGTTTGACACACACGACGGACACAGCACAAAATAACACATAAACAAGATTGGCACAATTGTGGACATAGGGTTCTCATCTGAGTGCAACAGTGCTAAAACACACTACATATGACAAACCAGCTGAGTACTGGAATAACATCACTGTGTCAGTGACATTCTACAAGCCCAATATTAAGATATCCAAATGATCAATATGATAATTTGTGGACACTGAACAAAGTGGTGATATTTACTATTAACCTTTTGTTAAAAAGCTATTTCAAAAAGGTTCCAATTGCCTAATTGGTCTCTGTTTACTGTTCTTTTATTAGGAAATTGGTTCGGCCCCAGCTAAAGAATAACGATATTCTTCTTTTGTTATAGTTAAGGAAAATGCACATTATTTTTCATTGTTTCCAGTTCAGAAACATATTTCTTTCATTCAATAGAAGAAAATACCATGAGTGTTTTTACCTTTCAAAAAAAAGAGCCAAGAGTCAAATCAAACTCAATCAAAAATGAGGCAATGGCTACAGAAATTCGCAATATGCCTGAAAACGTTCATATCCACAGTTAGGGCAATAATTAAGATAACAGTTGTAATTAACTTGTCTAAACAGGATGCAGGTGTGTTTTTCCAAATGCCCAGCAAAGACGATGGTTAGATACAATTTAAATAGGGAAAACATCTGCAGATGTGACTTGAGCTACAGCCAGGGGAATTTAAAACAAAAAAAAGAGCTTCAACTAGAACTTAAGACTGATATACCATAATAAAACTGGCTGTTAAACAATACAAAAAACTTGATACATATTGTAGAGTAGTGTGTTATGGTGTTGAGCCATCTTTCCTTTAAAGCCCTTGAAAACTTTATTAGGACGCTTTGCATTAGCCTACATTATTTCACAAAAGAAATTTCTCAGTAGGCTTTCCAACTCCTCGAAAATATATAAGGGTTAGGTTCAGTGATCTAAGCAAGCCAATTGTACTGACAAATACTTTATTAGATATTGTAATAAAGATAAAACATTGAAATCACTATAGTCCATGGCATATTCCCCATTAAATGTTTAAGCCATGATTATATAGCTAGAAAAGGAATAAGTCGTACAATAATTTAACAAAACCATACATTCATTTCTTATGCAAATTCCATAGGATGGTGCATATTAAAACATGCTATAAACATCGCTAGAGGGAAATTAATTAGTTAAGTCATTAGACTGATATTGCTTGTCTTGCATCTAGATCAAACTGCTCAGCAGAACGTAGCTCAGACAGATTAAACACAAATCTGTCTGCAATGAAGCAATGATTACCAGGACCTTGGTAACAAAGTCATGCCTGCAAAGCAAGGAATGGCTCATATGCTGACACATACTGTATATACTGTACTGTACATACTGTATTTTGCATGTGGACTAGAAAGGTGCATGTTCTGAATGGGCCACGTTTTAAAAACAAAAGTTAGGGAGGGGGAGCTGACGTAACATTAGGTAGCTCATGGTTGCAGCTTCTGTTTTTGTCAGGAAACTCCACAGGGAATGACCTTGGAGAAGTCTTAGAACAAAAGCACCTTTTCAATTGGAGTGTAGTAATTGTGTTTATTTTGCTCACCACTGAGTAAAGCACACCAATAGCTTTGTATCACATAGAAACAGATACAGGTGGATATGTCAAGCACACACTAAACACAGAAGTCTTGAACATCAACTGTATAACTGCATGGCAGATTACAGAGAAAAGGAGATGTGAGGAGAGTGTATAGTGTGAATAGGGTATTTTGTCAACATCAGATACAAAACACAAATGATGTAATTTACTTCTCAAACATTTAAAGACATCCGCCTTTATCTACAAGGTTTACAAAGGGATAAACTGTGTAAATAATTCCCTGATTTCCTTGCTTAGTGTCATAAAGCTAGACAGTGAGCAAAACAGGGTGTTTAAACTGGCAGAATTTAATTTCATGAATCAAAGCGCTAGGAAACCAAAACTTGGTCAACTACAACCGAAAAGGTGAGTTAATTGACCGCCCAATCAAATAAATGGCTCAAGCACAATTAACCGATGTTGCAGCGTTTATGATACCAGACCGTGAACCATAAAGACAAGGGATCAAATCCCACCTCTGTGGAGCTCCCACTGTTGTGTCCTTAGTCCTTAGAGCACAACTGTTTGAAGTAAAAGCGTATAATTTGCATGCCGCTCTGAATAGGAGCACGGTGTTATCCTGAAATGCTTTATGATCTGACATTGAAGGGGCAAAAAGATTCAAACTGAGGGTCATGATAGGAGATATAGATATTTAAATGTTATTGTTTTATAATAGAGTTACTGTAGCAAATTTAAGTTTCATGTGCGTTTTACAGAAAGCTCTCCGTAGTCAAGGACAGACTACCACGTTTTATGCAACTCTCTAACCTGCATGGCCACCTAATAAAACCCAGGGCTGTCACAAAATGGCTATAAATTAAACACATAGTTGTCATATGTCGTTATTATGATTGTCTACTATTTATTCACTTGAGCAGGATCCAACATGAAGCTTCGAGATCAAACCTTGAATCAGATCAGCTGTTACAGTACTTTCACACCGCGTTCTGGGGAGCTAGCGAGATGCGATGGCTAACTCAGCTAGCTTAATGTCATTTCTTATATCTGATAGATATACAGTGACAGTCATCAACAAATATTCGTTTTTTAAATAAAGTATCTCACTGTAACATCTCATCTGACTTGATATTGGTGAATTGGCTAGTCTAGATAGCTGCCATATAACATTTAAGCTTAACCTACGCGGTTAAGTAAAATGGAAACACAAAAGGAACTAACTTAATAACTTACCCCCCAGCGAAGAGATGCAACAGTGTGTCCTTCTGTGCCATTTTAATGTCTCATCATATAATTCAGCACCGAAATGTTAACCTACGCTCAAAAGAAATCAATTATCTAAACCGGCCTGTACCAGCCGGCATCCGCTTTATAGCAGCGTCAAGTGTGCGCAGAATCTAACAGACAACGGGTAAGGTGTTTGGCTCTGTCCTAAGTAAACTTGTTAAAACAAAGGAGTGCACTAACTAGTGTATAAAATGAACTATGTTACGCCCCTTTGTAGTTCACTAAAAAGTGCTTAGGAAGCCAATTGAAACTGTGAGAGTTGGACGGGGAGGTTGGACCGTACACGTCCTGCCCACCAAGATAGAAACGTTTTGAACTCAATGG
>JAUZST010019987.1:0-13954 GCA_034779995.1 Parotocinclus haroldoi
AACAGGGAATCGACTCTTATTGGATCGACTCCCTGCTGTACTGACAAGCAGGCTAGCTAGCAGAAGGATTCTGTAATCATTAAACTGGTGGTTTATTGGTGGTAATCGGAGACTGTAGGCATTCATGATTTATCCTCAGTCATCACTGACTGGACGTAGGTAAAGAGGCACGAGGGTTCGCTGCACGTTTGTTTGATCCGAGGATATCGACAGAGGTATGAATGTCATGCTAACTAAGTTAGCATGCTAAATACTGGCTAAGCCTGTGGTTCCGGCTAGCTGATGTTATTATGTGTGATTGTGAGAATGAGTTTGTATGTGTCTTTATTGGGAACTTTATTTATACTGCCATGTGTTTAAAAAAAATTGACCAGGTATGTTATATCGATTATAACATATATACATGTAACATGAGTGAACTGTTAGCATTTACACAGCCAGCGCTGTTTGGTAGGATAGGTAAGCTGTGATGCTTTGATAAGGCTGGTGTTTGTAGTTTACATACCGGTACTATATACAGGTAAAGGCCGTTTAGCTTCCGCGTTGCGTCCTGTGACTAGCACGTTGACCAGACATTAAAACAGTCGCATGGTATTTCCCCCAATAAAGTATACTGCTTACAAAAACGAGTGCAATATCCCCTCATTTTTTGGAGCAGTCTATAATATATAGGTCACCCAAAAACCCGGATTCATCCCTCCATATAATTTCCTCTGATCTTCATTCTAGTCTTTGTGAGCTTTAGTACATCTTCACCTTGTTCCCCCGCTGAACAAGTGGTTTCCTGGCTGCTACCCTTCCAAAAAGACCATTCCTGATCTAGCTTCTTCTGAATGTAGAACTTGCCATCACAATGAAGCTCTACCAATGTCTCGGTAGCTTGCAGAAGCAGTTTTATCTCTGTGTGTGTTTGTCTGTTTTGTAATACATTTAATGTGTAGTACATGTAATATGTTTTACCCTAATTCTTGTGAGCAGTGTATGTGCAAGCAATATGTAAGTGTGTCAGAGATGCCTCTGAAAACGCTGCTGTCTACCCATCTCCATTGTGTCCAGATCCTAAAATGTTTTACATCTGCTAAACCTTTTAACGTTTATGGGAATTTACAGTGATTCTAGAAAATGTAACAAGATACTGTTACGACCATGTTTAGGGGAAAGCCACAACGATTGATATGATGGACCTGATACTTTTGTTTGATGAAAGATCCGTCAGATGCAACAGAGACTTCTCAACAGTTTATATACACTGCTCACACAAATTAAAGCCTATTTCATTTTTGGGAGCAGTGTAACTTCCAGCTTTCTGTGTAATACACTCTTTGCTGTTAGATTCAAAATTTACAGGGGATCTACAAGTTTATGCTTACTGATTTGATGTTTTTTATTCATTAAGCATTCACTTACCTTGCGTTCCGTTGGTAAATTTAGCTATAAGGCGGTCCTAGCAAACAGGTGGTTAGATCCATAGATGCATCCGCTGTCTTGTGTAGAACATCTATAGGTGATTTGCCTTTACCTTACCTACATTGAGTAGAAGAACTAGCATCTGTTTGGGATTTCAGCACAAACGCATCTGTTTTTTTTTTTGTTTTTTTTTAAGAGGAAAATGCATTGTGAGGTCATGACAAGGGATGTGTATAGTGGTAGGGGTGTTGAATTTGGCATAACAGCAACTTGAGTGCAAATCTCAGTATTTAAACTTAGCTTTAGCTTGAAGTCTAGCACCGATGTAAGCCTACATTTAACCATTAAGACGAGTGTATGGTAGCTTTCGTTTTTTTTTTAGGGATATTTAATGCCGAGGAATATGGGAATCAGTGAAAACGATGTCTGTCAAGTTAAGCCAATTTTCACACGAATTTGTGGGGTCCTTGTGAAATGTTAGAAAGAATATATAGGTCATGAAGAGGACAAATAAATCAGTATTATCTTTAATGGCACATGCACTCAAGAACACCATTTACAGCTTCACTGCTCACAAAAATTATACTCCATACTTCAGAATGAATGATCATTTCCCTGAATCAAATATCCCCTATTTTCAGTGTAGTTAGAAAGACGTAGCAGGAAATCACAACTAACTTGCACAAAACCCCCACATCAACTGAGTTAGACTTGCATGAAACAAGATTCATTCTCACAATGAATGTAAGACCTAATTTTACTAACTAATGATTACGCTATATTGTGTTCCACATTATGACCTGTATGTGGTGTACGGAACACTCGTGATGGTATTTATACAGCACACGGCAGAGTGCTTACATGTTGGAGGATCACTAAAAGGAGAAAATCTGTTTACATATACTGGGCAGAAACCTTGGGCATGCTTGGTCCTCTAGAATTAGGGTATATATGAGCATGAATATGAATGTTGTGAAAGGTGTGTGAAAGTTAGTAAACTGATTTAACTTGCATGATTCGATATCTTATGGCATGTGTGCCACCATATCTCCAACCTGTAGTTATGTAGCCATATATCTGCCAATGGAACATGACAGTACACTTATTTTCAGTGTCAGGTGATGACATAGCAACTGACTTGAAATTGACAAAAACTGAATTGCTTATTTTGTAATGTTAAATCTAATTTGGCTCATATGTCTATAGGCAGTATTAGTTTATTAAATGATTCCATAGAAAACACACTGATACTTGTATATCTATGCATTTCTTACCAAACCTTTAATATATTATTGTGCAATTTAAAATAATGTTTCTGCTATTGAAGCCAAATCTGATCAGTGTGTCAGAATAAAACAGTCACTAGTCTCTTGTGTCGGAGTATTATGCTTTGTTCTTGCTATTTAGAACAGTGACTCAGTGTGGCAGTGCTGCTGCTTGGCAAGGTGACAGGACGGGAACAGCAGGGTTCCAGAGCCCATCCATCTTGATAGGCAGTGCAGGAACAGCCTGTGTTTTGTGTGGTGTGTTTTTATGGAGTGTTTTTTTTTTTTTGTTTGTACGGAGTGCTGTGTGTTGCTCTGTAGAGTTGTGTGTTTGTGGGCTTGCGCACAATATCTTGTACAAGTTTCGAGACATTTGCATGTAATTTGCCTGTTAGTGAAGAACTCACTATGCAGTACAGGTCACAATTGTTTTAACCCCCACCCCAGTTGTCTATCAAGCCTGACCGCACCCTCCCAGCCTACTGCTCAGCTGTCTGCCTCATTATATCTCACTCTGTGACTCTTATGCTCCTCCCTGACAGCCAAATGCCAGGTTTTGTATTTAATCCTGTGCATTATGTAGAGGCCAGAATGATGATAAATATGGTTGTTGTAGGCAAAATTAAATGGAAACGGTGGAAGTCTGGCACGTGTGCTAACGCAAGCGATTGACGAAAGTACAAACAGACTAGTGGAATAGCAAATGATCCTGAACTTCCTCTATGTGGCATGGATTTTTGTGTTTATATTGTTTATGTAAATCTTAGATTTGTGAACATTCACACATGCCCATTTTCCCTTAAATAAAAATGCCATTAGTCAACTGATTTTTACTTGTGGTTCCTTTTAAATTAACTGAAAAAAGTGAAACTGAAGAACTGACCTTTTTTCATACTATAAGCTGACATCAAAAGCTTTTTCTGATTTTTCTGATCATTATCAGTTATGAGCTCGACTGTGGTAGCGTAACGGTAAGTCCTAGACCAGAGGGGCCATGGTTCAAATCCCAAACTTGACAAGCTGTTTGGATTGTAAAACTGTATCATTTGTGAGTCGCTCTGGATAAGCGCGTATGCTAGATGACGAGTGAATGAATGAACGCTCCTCTTAGGACTTAGAAGAATGGGTCAGTAATCGAGAGTATAACAAAATTTAATCAGAGCAGAGTTTGGTCGGAAAAGGAACTCGTATAACAAAACGTACATCAGACAAATAAGAAGCAAGGAAAGCAAGGAAGTAGACACAGGAAATGGTTTTGGAAGGAAAAACTAATTAAAAATGGAGTTGACATTTAAAATTTAGAATGTGGATGTTGGTTAGTGATTATTTGCATGTGTAACTGCAAGCTAGCAAGTGGCAGTTCTAGGCCAAACTGCTCTCTCAACTCAGGGTGTGCAGGACGGTCCCTAACAGTTCTGTAGGGGAAAACCTTGACTCTTAAATTAGTGAAGTTAGAATGAGTTGCAATTAGCTAAGCACAAAACAAACCACAAATGAAACTGTGCTCTGGCCACCTCTGGAGTTTCTTTGAGTTTGGTTCAGTTGTAGGAGCATTTGGAGGGTCTGGGCTCTTTTGACGTCTTCATGTGTGGAAAATCATGACTCAGCAGTTTGAGAAAACTTGAAATGCTAAAATACTTTGTGTGAAAACACTACCGCTGTTTGGATGCGACGCGCTGTATGCAAGATCTGTTTTTCTCCTGTCTAGCATTCTGAGCCAGAACTCTGAAAATGGAGTATCTAATTAGAGATTATTTGGCAGGAATGCAGCTAATGTGGATTGAGTAGTGTGGTAATAGAATGAGAAAGACAGCCAGAACGGGTATTATGTCAGAGGTCATTCGGGTCACTGAGCATCAATGGGAGGAGGAGGATGATGCTGACTGATGCACTGGGGTATAAACGGGCAGACGCAGAAATCACCACATTGTCCCTCTTTTGGGTGCGAAGTAGCACATCTGCCATAATTGTCTAATTTACTTTTCCATAATTGTCCAGCTGTGTCAGGGATCAACATGAACTAATTTGCTTTTCCAAATTGCCCAGCCAGGCAAGTGACCAGAATTTTCATTCTCTTGAACCAAGTTTCTACTGTCCCAAACAATTATTTTTATTTTAACGTGTCCTATCACAATACTATGACCACCTTTTGTTACCACACTTACTCTCTGTTTTTTTTCCTCCCTCTGTTTACCATATAGGAGATCTTTGTAGTATGTTTCACTAATTACTTTGTTCGTCTCCTTTTGGCGTGTTCTTGTCAGTGGTCAGGATCTGGTACTATCTGGGTGGTGGATCATTCTTGGCACTGCATTGAGACTTGATGGGATGTCGGTGAGTTAGTGTATGTTGAACTGGTATGATTGAATTAGACAGTTTTTAAACAGTGTTCACTCACTTTATTAGACACCTCTACCATATTTATCCACCTTGTAGATGTAATCGGAGACAGCAAATCATCTGTTGCACGGTTTGTATTAGTTATACTCTAATCCTTTTTTACCCAGCTGTTGGTTGGCAGTTTTTGGTTGGTGGTCTATTTTTAGCCCATCACTGTTTCAGTCTAACATGTAGACAGTAGATACTACTATGTCATAAATAGTACCTTACAGAGTAAGGACTTGGAGAATATGGAAAGAAATGTATAGAAGTACTCCTATATGGTACATAGAAGCTGATTATATTTGACAGTGAATGTAGAAAAAATGGGTGGTCATAATATTGTGAAAGGAATTTGTATAAATAAACTCGCGTGGCGATGGTTAGTGAGGCTCAGTGGATAAAACCATTGCCTCACAGCAAGAACAGCCTGGGTTTTGTTCCCTGGGGTGCGGCCACATGGGTAAATGGGTACTCTGGGTTCTCTGGTTTCCTCAGTCCAAAGACATGCATGTTAGGTTAATTGGAGTTTGAACTGTATGAATAAGTGTACATATTCTGTTATATTGAGGGCTGTCTTAGTTATTACATAATTGTCTAATCACAGTTATTTAAGTTAATATCAATTAATTGATGTCAAGGTAGGACTACTGTAATTTTCCACTGTTGGTAGATTTCTGCAACAAGCAGAATGGGAATTGTCTGTACTGGGTTGAGGCAACTAAGTCTGAATAAAAGAAAGCAATAAATGCAATTTGAGACATAATGTGGTTAACGAAACTAGTTAGTTTGGAATATTTGGTAACTGTGTAGTTAGTTCTATGTTTTTATTTTATCACATTTTTTTTTTTTGCTGATACTTGCACTTTTCTTATTCATTTGTATATTTTGTAGCTTTTGGTTGCTCAGATATGCAGTGCATTTTTTGTTTACAGTAATCAGTATTAGCTGCTAATGAAACTCGGTTAGTGTGTTCAGTCACTGTAGACCTGCACTTCATTAGCTGCGTTCAGTGAGCAGACAGTTCATCTAATCCTACGCTATTTTTTTGTGACAGGGCTAGTTTTTCATTAGCTGTAAATAAGCAAAAGCGTTACAACAGACGCAAAGTTCACCTTCAAATTACTTTTGATTTTTAATAACACATTTGGCAACATTTGCTTTGTATTTTGAATGAATGTTTTTCATGGCATGTTATATTTGTAGTTCTGTCGCTATTTTTTTCCGAAATGCATTCGTGTGAAAGCTTTAAATAATGTTATTGATTTACTAAAATTCTTTTAGTCTGTAACGCTGACTCTGCTGTTTATCTGGGAGCAGGGCAAGTTGTATTATGGGTAGATATAGAAATGGTATACATCAGTAAAAAAATAACCTGGATTTTTATGTATAAATGGATTTTGTCTTATAGTGGCTATGTTAAATGAAGCTTATTGTTTTGCCTTTACATGGATTTGAGCCCTGAACCTTAGTTGGGGTGGTGATGAAAAGCGGTTACGAATCATGCCCTTCACAAACAGTGCAACCTTTCCCCACTAAGCAGAGTATTGCTGGTGATTGTAGTGATTAAACAGCCATTCCTCAGTACGTGTTTTTACCTGTCTTGACTGCAAGCGTGCGTTCGTATGTGCTTGCTTTATGTCGAGGTGGAAGTTTGCACGTTCGGCTTCTTTGTGCGGACCTTTAAATTCTGCAGTGGCTGTGTTGTGAAGACAGCCTCTCTCCCTCCCTTCCCCCCTCTTCTTGTGCCGAGGGTGGGGCCGCAGCCCGATGACTCGCTGATGCTTCAATTTCTACACTTTCGACATTTAGTCCTGAATCGCACAAGTCTGTCCTTCACTAATCCTTTCTATTGGATGCTGTTGTTCCTGCAACGGCTTTTGAACGCGTCGGGCGTGCGTGAGGCATTGTTAGACTGTTTAGACTGAATCGCTGCTTTGCTATGAGAATCTGGTGCTGGTGCTGACGCTGAGGTAGGTTGTTTATTAATAACGGTCTCCTGCCAAGCTGCAGTCATCCCTGCTGAACACCAGGTCATGCAGCATACGGATAGTAAAAGAATTATTAGCTAATCAAAGAGTATTGCATGAAAACTGATGGGTTAGTTTGACTGTGTTCTCATTTAACTGTTTAAAATGGCTATTTGTCTTTCCCAGAGAAATCTGCTTTGTGACGTTGGAGCTGAAGTACTGTAGCCTTGATTTGAGGACTTTTGTCTGTTGTTGGCTATTGTTGTTAGATGAGAGCAGCACAGGTTAGCTCTTCTTTGGATTAGGCCAACTGCATTGTACAGTATTTAGCATCCTCACAAATGGCACTTGTGGAATTTCTACACAGGTTACAAAAAAAAGGGATGTTTCATTCTGGGATATATCATTTTGAAACATCCCCTCATTTTGTGAGTATAATTTATATATATATAGAATTATTATAATATGAATGATGATTCATAATAATATTATAATCATAATAAAGATTAATAATATGAATAACATATTCATCTTTTCTAAACCAACTGAAGAAATCATGTGTTTTGAAGATGACTCTTGTTAGAACAATGTTTTTGTGCATTTATTCGTTTACATTCTTGCCTAGTCAAGGTACTGGGTTCAATCCCAGGGTGGAGCAGCCTGGGTCTTTTGTGTGTGGAGTCTGCATGTTCTCCCCGTATCTGAGTCGGTTCACTCCGGGTTCTCCGGTTTCCTCCCACAGTCCAAAGACATGCATTTTGGCTTAATTGATTACTCTAAATTGGCATTGACTTGCGTCTGTGTATATATGACTAGTCTTGAGATGAACCTGTGTATGGATATAACCTTGTGTTTGTGTGTGTGTGTTGCTAAGATGGCCACTGATGCCGACAGCGACGTTAAAGAAGCCAAATAAACAAACAAACATTCTTGCCTAGTCAGATTCAATATCTGCAGAGAACCAGGGCTTGACCGGCAGCATAGCCAATCCATCTCGGGGCATGTGTGTGCGCGCATGATTACCGGAAACTCTGAATGCACCAAGTGACTTCATGGATCTCTTTGGAATGTGAGGAAAAATACCTATGCAAGCAGGGATCTCTGGAGCTATTGTGTGATAGCTTGTGTGTGATGTGTCTAATTCTTTAATCCTTCCCTGCACCTGCTTTGTTGTTGCCAGCTTGTGGTACTCAAAACCTGTCAGATTTGCAAACACCTTTGATGTTGGAGAAAATGTCTGTCTAGTGTAGGAATAGCTTAGAATATAAAGACACCATACGCAGCATCCGATACTTTGTAATCTCTACGAAGTAGATGCCCTTATTTCTGATGACATTGATTTGCGTCACCTGTGTGGTTTTTTTTTTGAGAAGCTGAGAGTGGTTCGAGTATTAGTTTAGCATTTGGTATGTCATTATTGCTAAACTAAGCAACCTACTTGTAATTGCATTATAACGCAAAGCTGGACTTGACTTCATCAGCAGTGGTTATGCAAACTATCTGCAGCTTTTTTTCGGAATATTTTCACGTGTAGTCATTTCTTGTTGGTCAGTTTTAATATTGCGTTAAGTTTAGGCTTGCTTTGCTTTGTTTTGTACACTGTTGCTGCTGCTGGACACTACTGTGATAACTGTGGTTCCTAAAATTTCCTCACTCATGGCAAAATCAATGTAACGTGTGCCTGGCTTAATGCTTTTATAAAATATAAAAACCAATAATTGTATTCAATACATCTATCATTTTTTTTTTGTCATGCTGGCTTAATACAATTTGTGAACGCGTGGCACAGGGAGAGGGGAAAGTAAACTTATTTTTGCCTGAGACATCTTCTATGTTTATTTTAGAAAGAAATTAAAAATGAAACCTCCCTTATCTAAATCTAGATTAGCGGTAACAGATTTTTCAGGCTTAGCATTTTTTAAAAGAGAGTCATAAGCTCATACGTTTCTCCTTTCCAACCCACTGTGTGTCTGCATGGATTTACAGAACCCTCATGGCAAAATCAATGTAGCACTACTTTTTTGGCTTATTGCTTTTGTAAAATATAGAAAACAATAATTGTATTCAACACATCTTTCATTTATTGTCTCACTGGCTTAATAGAATTATGGGTTATATGGAACCAGGACCTCCGTGCGTGACCTGGCCACTCACACTGGGATACTTTAGAGACACCAGTTAACCTAACAATTGTTCCTGGAACGTCGAGGAGTACCTGAAGGAAACCCTTGTATACACAGAGAGAATAAGCAAACATCCGTGCTGGAAATCAAAACCTGGATAGGTTTGCAGCACTGTGCCACCCTTAAATGCGTTAGCGTTTAACAAATACATTTATAAACGTATAGCATTTGTAATGATAGCCATCACCACAATTTAACGAAGGTCATCTCTGTTCCGTCCTGCTTGAAAGCCAAGGGGTGGGTGTGTGGGTGTGTGTGTGTGTGTGTGTGTGTGTGTATGTATCTTTTAAGAAGAGTAATAAGCTCATATCGTTCTCCTTTCCTACCCAGTGAAATGTTTTCATTTATTTGGTGGCACTAAATTGCCTCGTGTGCATACGTACGTGCATGCGTGGCTAGTATCATTATAACCTTGCTCCTGTCAGTAGTAGCCATGAATGCTCATAGGATAATTGTATAAGATTGGGAGTGTTTTCATTCTGTTGAGTTCTGATGTCTTATGCCTGTTCTGGTAAGGCCACATCATGATGATTCACCTAAGCACTGACTATACATACAGAAAATGTGTAGTCATCAGTCTAAATCTAAACCCATCGGTAACAGGTCATGAAGTATTTGTACTCTGTAATTGATGGCCATTGTTAGGTACTGAGTAGCCTAGTGCTTAGAGGGCATCTGTGGGTTGTATATGAATTCTTGTAATTGTAGCCATTATGAGGAATGTGTAGTAATACTTAAAGTAGGTCATTGTTTTTGTTTTTGGCTTGTGTTATACCGAATGCACCTGAAGGGTTTGTTTATTTGGCATACATTGCTATCACTTTCAGTGGCAATTGCAGTGACAGACACAAGGTTATATCTATACACAAGGTAATCTCAAGACGTAAAACTCAAAAATACAGTTTATACACTCAAGTCAATGCCGATTTAGACTAATCAATTAACCCAACACACGTCTTTGGACTGTGGGTGGAAACTGGAGTACCTGGAGTAAACCCACAGACACGGGGAGAACATGCAGACTCCAAAAGGATTTGGGCTGCTCCACCCTGAGTCTAAACCCAAGTCCTTCTTGCTGTGAGGTGGCAGAGCTACCCACCGAGGATCTGTGCCGCCCACACCTGAAGGGACTGTTCTAACACACTAATAAAAACACTATGTAAAAAAAGATCACAATTGATATACAGAGCCATTGGCAACTCGCTTATTAGGTCTGTGCATGTTTGTGCGTATGTGTGCGTGTGTATGTGCGTATGCATTCGTGCGTGCGTGTGTGCGTGTATTGCTCACAAAAATTAGGGGTTACTACAAAATGAATTGTCCCATAATAAAATATATCTGTGTGTGTGTATATGTACTGTGTATATATAGATCATAGATCAGGTAGTATTTGGGTGGTGGCTCATTCTCAACGTTGCAGTGATACCGACGTCTGTGAGTGGTGAGTTAGTGTGTGCTGTGCTGGTACAGTACTGCTGGAGATTCTGGAGACGTATGCGCAACTGCTGCACTGAAAATAGTCCACCAACCAAAAACGTACAGTCGCCAACATCTTAGGCAAACTAGCGTTTTCATCTCAGATTTAACTGAATACACTAAAGCCAAGATATTTAATGTTTAAACTGATAAACTTGTTTTTCGCAAGTAATCTCTCATTTTGACTGAGTTATTCTGTTGTATATTGATGGCATAGCTTGTTCAAATTTTTTGTATTATTTTGTATTATTGTTTTGTACAAAAATCCATACATTTTATCCATTCTGGATAAACGTAATTGGACTTGGTTGGACTGTGAACGTGTTCTTTTTCACACACCACTTTTCAAATGCACTGGTCTCATCAGGACTAATCGCAAATGATACTGGTCAGTTTCCGTTTGTTATAATCCAAGCTGTTTGGAAAAAGTGGTTGAAGCGCTGGTTTCTGATTATGCAATCATTGCTTGTACAGATTGCATTGATTTCCAAGCAGAACATTGCCCAGAGGATCATACTCTCTCCACTGGCTTATTGTCTTCCCACATTGTGTTCCGTTTCCCTCACTTCACCAGGTTCTCATGCACAGCTATCCACGTGGAAACAGGATACCTCAGAGCAGATGACTTTCTGTTCCATCAAGGTCCTGATGCTCACATGCTTACTGTAGGCCTTGTTAGACTGGTTTTAGTATGGGTACTTTGACTGGCCTGGGGTCTGTGCTGTGTTGTACCGTACTCCTTCAGCTGCACCATGCTGCCAGTCTGTGATTTGTCTCTAGTTACCGCAGTGTTTATGTCTGTAGGTACTCACCACTGCTTACCAAGAGCACCTCACAAACTTTGCTGTTTTGGAAGTTCTCCAACCCAGTTCTACGGTGTTCACTATACCACTATAGTCTATATCACTATATAATGGTATAGTCACTATACCATTGTTAAAATATTTCGAATCCCCATAAGAAGTACTGCAAATAGTTTTAATTTGTTTCTGACCCCAAAATAATTTTCTTATCTTTGTATTTAATTACTAATTAACTGTGATAACCGCTGCATCATTGTTCCTGAAGGTATCTGACCCTGTTTCAGAGGCCATGATTCATTTAAAGAAACTATTGCTAACCAAAAATAAGTTTAAATAAGTGTTTTCTATTGTTGGGAGACTAAAGTCATGTCTGAAATTCAATTTTTTGTATGAATGAAAGTGTTCTACATAAAACAGTCCATGTAGTACTGAGTGAGTAAACAAGTGGACAGTTTCAGATACACATACACATGGTTGGGACATGCACATACAGGTTTTACCGCTGTTTGAAGTCTGCGTTTTTGTTCGAATTTGGGGGCAAAAATGGACCATTAGATTAGTCTAATATAGAAACATTCTTATTTCGAGTTTCTACTGTATATCTGATCTAATGCTCAAATAAGACTTGCACATAAATGCAGAGGTTTATCTAAATACTGTAGTTTATGCACAAGCAGCGTAATGTGGCCAAGTTTGTAACAGTATTAAACTAAATGACAAATTCATTCATTCATTCATTGCAACATGTCTTTTTTTGTCTGAAAGTTTCTTTTTTCTCCCTATTGCGAAAAGTCTACAATTGAAACTAAGCAGTGTTCAACTGAGTTCTTAATGAGGCAAGAAAAAGCCCGTTTGGGTTAGATCATTATAAGGGGAGAATTATCAGCAGAACCTTATTCTCTTCAACTGTTCAGCTACTGACTAAGTTGAAGGCAGCAAGATGCCGTAATGTGCCAATTACCAAAGTTTTCATCCTGCTGCCTCTGGCACAAGATTTTCAGCTTTTTATCAACCTTTTATTTTATTAGTATTTTTTGTAGTTTCTTTTTAGTTCAGGAAAGTCTGACTTCTCTGCATTTTCCATGTTTTTGTTTTGTTAATGGCACTTCCTATGTGATGCTTACTTTCCTTCTCTGGCTGAGAAAACTGGGTTGTAGTGCAGTCACGAATCCGGAGCTAGAAACCCAAAATGCTATAGCTTTTTTTTTTGATGAATGCGGGGGGTAAATGGTTTTTGCAGGCAGTTGATAGCTGCTGCCATGTGTTCTCAGACACACCCTTATTTTTCTTAATGACCCTGTCATCTCTAATCCGCTTCCTTACCAGGCCACACATGGCCTTGCAAGTTTCATGCGGTGTTATAAAGAAAACAGAATCTGCTGCAATTCATCATTCTATCTGTAACGTGTTATTTTTATGCCGACTGTTTTCAACCATAGCAGTGATTGTCAGTCTGTGCGCATGAGTCATGATTGCACTGCAGAAGCGCTGTCAATATAGGTGATTTTTTTTTTTTTTTTAACACCACTCATCCCGGTCATGGTGGCAAAGCTGTCCAAAGCCTTCTCTGAATTCACAGAACACCATTGCATGGTTGAGTAGGGGTCAGTGTTTCAGAGCCCGATTGACCCTGTGTAATGCCTGAGCCGGCTCGACGGCACTGTTGGTACTCAAAGCCGGCCACAGGGTGAGCTAGTCTATACAAAATAGTTATAGTTATGTGAATAAATTCTTTATTGAGGAATAGCACTGAGTGACAAGTTGTGTTCACGAAGAATTGTTTGAGCCAAATAGTGTTTAATAAATTTGACAGCTCCCTTTTCAAGTAATGTGAGGTAATTGTAGTTTTTTTTTAATGTATTCTCAGATTATCATAAGTGAGGTACCAAAATAAAAATTCTTGGCTGAAACTGCAATTTTGAACACACTTGCTTTTTTCAAGTGACATGTAATTATTATTTCTCTTTTTGTGAAAATGCACGGTGCATTTGTACTTACCAGTGTTGGAAGTCTTAATTTATTCCATTTTTTTCACTTCTTTATTTCTGACGTCATTCTACCAGTCCTCATTTATTCTTCCACTGTCAGTGGTCCTGAATAGCCTCAAACTGGTGACAGCATTTTTATTAAAAAACAACAATTAAAAGAAGAGGTGAAACAGTTCGTAATCTGGTCATTATTTTTGATCCCTGCCTCGCTTTCTTTCCTCGTATACAGTCTGCTATTAAACTCATTTACATTCACCACCATAACGTTGCTCGTATCCGTTCCCTCATAACTGAGAGGAATTCAGAGATACTGATTCACACTTTCATCTATTTCAAGCTAATCCACTGTAATTCTCTTTTGAATGATCATCCTGCCACTTGACTCCTATTACCTCGGTTTAAGATTTATAATGCTTTTTTATTTGAAGCCATTTAGTTCATTAGTTGCATTCAGTGAACAGAATTAAATTGTTATTTATAATA
>JAUZST010019987.1:14054-60327 GCA_034779995.1 Parotocinclus haroldoi
TTATCAATATTATTTTTATGATAGTTACATTTTGTCAGCTAAATTTTTATGTTCGTGTCAGGGCTACTTGTAACTGTGACAAGCTTATAGGCATAAACCTGTGATTTATGTGTATAGCTTTATAAACGTATTGTTCAGTAAATTAATGTTTAATAGTGTGCGTATTTTAGTACGAATTATATAGCAGAAAGCCTTACTAAAATAGTGGGTGATGTGAAAAGAGACTATTCAGTAGTTAATCACAATTATTTATATGACAAGTAATTGTCACCTGAAATTTAGTGAACGTGGCAGTCCTACATTCACTTTTACTTAATTTATCTCTACCGATGTGTGTTTGGCTCTTGTCCTTTTTGGAAACTGTTTGACTGGTGAATTGTACCTCCTTAATTAGAAGCAAACTTTGGAAAAAGATTTAATAAACAAAAAAATAGATGACGTTCATATAAGTATGTATTTCTATTAATAGATATCAATATTTTTCGTCTTTTCCTTTTGTTAACCCCATTCCTGTCCCTCTTAGTTTGTCCCTCTGATAGAAGATGTCCACCATGGTGTATCCTCGTGAAGAGAAGATGGAGAAGCTGTCGCAGGAGGAGATAATCTCAAACACCAAACTGGTGATCCAGGGTTTGGAGGCGTTGAAGAGTGAGCATAACTCCATACTACACAGCCTGCTGGAGACTATCAAATGCCTGAAGAAAGACGAGGAGGCCAACCTTGTTCATGAGAAGTCCAACCTGCTCCGCAAATCCGTGGAGATGATCGAGTTGGGCCTGGGGGAGGCACAGGTGGGCTTTTTCTTTTTCTTTTTCTTTTTTATAATATCATGAGAAATTACATCGTAACACAATTTTGAGAATATTGTGAGCAGCTCATGTAACACTCCTGCGTTGCGGAAACTTATTACAAAACATAGAAAAATACCTTCAAATATTGTGATACAAGTATTTTTACCACTGAAGTTGCCGTTTTTATTTGTACATGTTAAGAATAGAATGGGGATCTTGGTTTTGGAAAAAGATGATCCGTTATGCAGTACTGAGGCTAGTCATCTGTCTTACATACATTTTATTTCCCTCCCTCTCTCCTTCTGCCCTCTTGAATCTCGCCCTATTTGAATGTACGCGTATGCTTTGGTGTACAGGTCATGATGGCCCTGTCGAATCACCTCAATGCAGTGGAATCAGAGAAGCAGAAACTACGGGCGCAGGTGCGACGGCTGTGCCAGGAGAACCAGTGGCTTCGGGACGAGTTGGCCAACACTCAGCAGAAACTGCAGAGGAGCGAACAGAACGTAGCGCAGCTGGAGGAGGAGAAGAAGCACCTGGAGTTCATGAACCAGCTCAAAAAGTATGACGAAGATGTTTCACCCCTGGTAAGTAAAACAGCTTACGTAACCATACCCTAAAGTGCTGCTTTTCCAACTCTGTTTGAAACTGGAATTTTATCCAACCATACATAAAAAAGTGTGAATCGATGACATTTCCAACCACGTGTGTAGGACAGTCACAGTTATTACACAATCTTCTAATCACATTTCAGTTAAATTATGTAGGACTACAGTAATTGTCCACAGTTGGTAGCTTTCTGCAGAATGTGAATTTGCCGTTCTGTGTGGCGGCAACTCAGTTTGAATAAAATAAAGCACTAAATACAATAATTGAGACATAATGTGGTTAACAAGAACAAAAGTTTCTTTTTGGTGCTGTAACGTTTAGAGGGCAACGCTGAGTAATGCTGATGTTACTTTTGGCATCTTTGCTAGTAGAATGTTTTTTCTTTGCTGATATTTTTGTGTACTTGTAGGCATTTGTGTGTGCTTTTTGTGCAGAATTTCGACAGTAATCAGTATAATCAAACATGGCTAGTAAGCAAGATGGCTGTTCAGCCACTTTAGGCATGTAGTTCATTAGTTGCATTCAGTGAACAGAATTAAATTGTTATTTATAATATTATCAATATTATTTTTATGATAGTTACATTTTGTCAGCTAAATTTTTATGTTCGTGTCAGGGCTACTTGTAACTGTAGTTACAAGTAATAATAAAATAATAAAGTACCCATCTACCTATATTTGTACCATGTACTTAACTAGCTTTAAGCTGTGTAAACACCTGAGACTTTACAGACACTGCTAAAGATGATGATACTTCTACAAAAAATTGTCAACTACACATCTATCATGAGTATTGTGTATAAGGACAAGGCACAGTTAAATATTCCACTCTGTTTCTGTCATTTAGAAAACAATGAATTAGCTTATCGGTGATTAGAGAGTGGTAGATTAGATCAAGGGTCTTTTACCTTGGCAGGGCTAGCAGGGAGCTGAAGACAGCGCTGCTGATCTCACACTGGACTCAGGGACAGTAGTGGCCTGAATTCTGGGCCAGTTCTCAGTGCTGTCCCTGTTTTAAAGCATTTAGGTTAACCTTACCTTTTGTAAAATCTGAAACCTAAAGAAAGTCTAACCTTAACCATTGAGCTTTTTATAGCATATTAGAGACTGTGCAAATCGGGTAATTTACAGCTAAAAAAATTTGGGTGATGATAAAATATCCTCTAATTTTTTTGGTATTCAGTAGTTTTGCTTGCTTCATGGAGTAGAATGCCATAATTATAATTACATGACATGATTGTGTATTGTTTTATTACTGGTTTGCAAGTAACTAGAAATCCCAGATCTGATATTCCCATTTTTAATATTATACAAATGAAGATGGGGCAACCAGTGTTCTTGGGGCTGATACCTAAAGCCGATCACCTTTCAGAACAACTGGAAAAGCACAGATACCGATCAAGGGCGGGCCTGGATACCACTTTCAGCGTTTAAATAGTAATAGTAGTTTATTGTCTAATAAACTCATTAAAGTAAAATGGCTCCCATTTTTGTTTTTCAGTCTGGTTTAATTTGTCTCAAGAATATTATTTGGTATAGCATGAGATGATCCCTAAACAACTAATTGTCTCATGTGCCATCAGTGGAATGGATTAGCAAATTGGCTGTGACACAGGCACAGATACCATGCAAATCAGATTGGCACATCACTAACAGTAAGCAAACAACATCCAAAAACAAAACACTGATGTTATATGACAAATTGTAAAATGTTGCACAACATGCATGGTCACACTTACGACATCCTGTCAAAACAAGCTTAGGCATAATTGGTCACATCTTTCATAATCTGTTCACTCTTATTCTTTACTTTAAAAGATTGAGCTTTATTATTAATTGTAGGCTTCTAATAAACCTGCTACTAAAGATATACTGATAGGTTGAACAGAATTGCAATTTGACTCTTGTTTCTTGTTTGCTGTTCCAGGAGGAAAAAGGTGGTGATCCTCCAAAAGACTCTCTAGATGATCTCTTCCCTAATGATGAAGAGGAACATGGTCAAGGAAGTTAGTCAGCTATTCCATATCTCTTCTCAGTTAGTTCCATTACACACAGTGAGGTTCCAAGAGCCTGAAGCAATTTAGAGAAAATGCCTCAACGTTTGCGTTTGTATGCAAACTATTTTAAGTTTCTGAAGTATAACGGTGTGCGTATACATACTTGAATATGCAGCATTCATTGGCAACTAAGATAAGACTATAAATAGAGATTTCAAATTGTAAATAAAACGTCCTATCATCACCGTATCTTAAATAAACATTCTTTTTTCCCCATTTTTGAAAATTAGCAATTCAACATAATGTGTTCTGTTCATGTATAAACATTAAATCAAAAATTAATTGTTAGTCTACTGCAATTAAAATAAATCACAAGGTTAATGGATAAGGGGCCCTGGCAAACGGGCTCAAAAAAAACAAAAATTAAAAACTGATTTAATGCTTTGTCTAAAAAACTTGGTTTCACAAAACTGAAATAATGTTTAGAATCAGATGAAAGTTAAGACTTTTTAAACTTCAGAGAGTTGCATGTCATCATTGAATTGGCTGTTTGGATGAAATTGACTCCCCTGGCTTTTCTCAGCTGCTATAGTCCCAACCTGATTGAGAGTCACCAGACATATGATTTAAGGTGTTTCTAATCCCAGAGAGCGTAAGAATGAAAAATCGGCTTGCCAGTGAGGGACAGAACTAGTAGTGCAGGGCTTTAATTTAAGTGTAAGTGAAATTAGAATGTCATTTAAAAAACTCTGCACTGCACTGGTAAGCACAGACTTGTTTATATTGAGCAGCAGCACACAATATAATTACACAAGCCATATGAGATCATGATTCATGTGGGGCCATTATTACGTCCCTTTTAGAAATCACAAACGAAGCGCAAATAAAATAAACCGACCTTTTGCTTTCAGGTTTTGGCTCAGTGGATTGGTGTCAAATAATAATTCGGTCCATCATTAGTTGTTAATTGTGTGTGTCTGTTTCCTCGTCTGCAGTGCCGCACCAGCACAACAGTGCAGCTGTAGCTGCAGCGCAGCAGGGAGGCTATGAGATCCCTGCCCGCCTCCGAACCCTTCACAACCTGGTGATCCAGTATGCCTCTCAGGGCAGGTATGAGGTGGCAGTGCCACTGTGTAAACAGGCTCTGGAAGATTTGGAGAAAACCTCAGGACATGATCACCCTGATGTCGCCACCATGTTGAACATACTGGCCCTTGTGTACAGGTCTGTTGCCGAACCTTAAATAGTTCATGAATAGTTTTTGGCAACATCTGATGGCTTAAGTAAATGCTCTTTTAGCAGTTCTTTATTTTATTATGCACAACCCCAATTCCAATAAAGTTGGGACGTAAAAATAGAATACGATGATTTGCAAAGCGTTTTCAACCCATTTTGAATTGAATACACCAAAAAGACAAGATATTTAATGTTCAAATGTATAAACGTTATTGCTTTTTGCAAATATTCACTCATTTTGAATTCAATGCCTATAACAGGTTCCAAAAAGGTTCGGACAGGGGCAATAAAAGACTGGAAGTTGAGTTGAGTATTTGCAATAAACAAAGTTTATCGGTTTGAACATTAAACATCTCATCTTTGTAGTGTATTAAACTGAATATGGGTTGAAAAGGCTTTGCAAATCAATGCATGTTTTACATATCCCAACTTGGCGTATTTTCCGCACTATAAGGAGCACCTAAAAGCCTTAAATTCGCCTTGTAATCCGGTGCGCCTTGTATGTGTACGGAGTTCCAAAATCTATTGTTGTGATATTTTGGTAAGCGCTCTACTTCATTGGCTGTCGGTCCATTTCCGCCTGGCACAGGGACGTAATAGATGAGGGCTTTGATGGATTTGTGGGAGAAGATTGATTAAAAAATAATGTGGGTGTTTTGTTAAATATTAGAATAAAATGTAACTAAAATCACTGTTTCGCTTCTTTTACTTGTTTTTGTAGATCGTATGTTTTAACATGTGCTTTTTACGGGACGCCGTTTGTAAAGCGGAACACTCATAAAACAACACCGTCATTTTTGGCACATTTAGCGTTAACATTAAGATTTTTTCAACATTTAGCACTGCCAATTGTAAAGTGCTAAATGTTGAAAAAACTTTAGTGTTAACATTGGGGCGAAAATGCTGGTGTTATTTTACGTGTTATGTTCCGCTTTACAAACGGCGCCCTATGGTGCGGAAAATACGGTAATTGGAATTGGGGTTGTACTCAAAGCTTTATGTTGTGCATCTGTGCTAAAATCTGACAGTTGTTATTAGAACAGTTCTGTTCTTTCATTTCCTCTTTTCTCTTCTCTTATTATCAGGGATCAGAACAAATACAAAGAAGCAGCACACCTGCTCAATGATGCTCTGTCCATCAGAGAGAAGACTCTTGGCAAAGATCATCCTGCAGTAAGTTATATCTCTCATGTGTTCTCTCCATCATACAGGCTGCAGTCTGTCCATTATATTACCTGACTGTTGTAATTCTGGGAAAATGCATTTGCACTGTTTGTTCACTCAGGTGTATCTAGCCAGCTGAGACGCGTTGGTCTCTAACGTTTGTTTCTTTAGTTTTGCCTGCTTCTAAGTGAGGCTACGTGTTGCTGACGAGTAGTGGAAGGCCATCTCGCCTATATGCTGGCTGCATTATAAATCCTTGTAGCAGATTTAAAGGAGCATCACCCATGTCTTGGCTGATCTAAAACATTTGGGCTAAATGTAAAATTGTGTCAACATTGTTTAAATTCCAGTGGTTTACTGCTGGGTAATTATAAAATTGACATTGTATAACGTGATTGGTAGTTCAATGTAAATCCATGCAAATGGGGGTTAAGGGCCATGATCAAGAAGCAGCAGTGATATCTTGGTAGATTTGATTTTTATTTTTATTCAATTTTTTTTTGGTAGTTTAGTACCTAACCTCTATGGGGACTGTAGTGGACACGCATGCACACTTCTACTTTTGCTGCTCCCTCACTGGTTCCTCTGGCTGCACACTGACACACCCTACTACCACTTCTTTTACCAGTTGTTGATTCAGTTTGAATCACAGATCTGTTTGCCGCCTAGTTGTCTGCATGAATTAGTCTTCATTTGTAACTTCATAGTTAAGTGCTCTCCTACTTTTGTATGTATTGTATCTGGCAATATGGGTAGAGTAGGTTAATATAATTGTACATTCTGAAAATAAATCTTTGCTTTGGACGCAGCCAGTTGGTTATAGATTGTCATGTAAAGCTCATGTCATGACAATGACTGTAAAAAGTATTACCCCGGTGTAAACCAGTGATACAGAGTTGCTCTGTGCTAATGACTTCCTAAATAAGGTAATAAGGGTCTAATTATTCCCTGTATTGGTCTGTGGGAATGTGTCCATGCAAGTCAGGCAGCTGTTTCATGCTTTATTGAAATGTTTCCATCAGCAACGTGGTTCCATCACAACCGATTTCTCAGTGTTGCTGCGGTTGTTTGTGATGTTAGCTTACATATGTGATGTGCTGCAGGTGGCTGCCACTTTAAATAATCTGGCTGTGCTGTATGGGAAGAGGGGCAAATATAAGGAGGCTGAACCACTGTGCAAGAGAGCCTTGGAGATCAGAGAGAAGGTAAATACACATCCAAGCTATGCATCTTATCAGTTCTCATTTGGATACCATATAAATTCCATTATCAGTGATTGTAAAGATTTGTAGGGAGTGTTTGCTTTTTTGATAGATCCCATGTTTTTGTTTATTTTCTATGTATTTAAACTATTTTTATGTGTTTATTAAGTAGGTAAATTAGTTTAGATCCTACAATTCAAATTGTCTAAGCTTCCAAAAGAGGTTCTGTCTCTTTTTGATTTCTGGTTCTCCCAAGATTTCTTCACTATATCATTTAGTGAGTTTTTGCTTGCTCCTGTCACCTTAGGCTTGCTCAGCTAGGGCTTTGGACCTAGATGTCTTTTGAGAAAATGTACAAAGTACGTAATGCTGGCACGCTTTTATGTAGTTAGAAGTAAATAGCGTCTCAAGACTATGCGTAAGAGATTTTTTCCATTCAGATTTAGTATTGTAATCCTTACTAAATCTTCCCACAGCTCCAAACGGTTAACGGCTGCCTCTAAAGTACCGCTACTGTGTGAGTGAGTGAATGGCTTGTTGACGTAACCCTAGGGCTGTACCGATGGTCAGGCACCAGGTCTCCCGCTATTCCGAATTTGTTAATGAGAAACGTTGTTGTCTTTCATTTAGCTTTTATGTTTGGAGTTTTTGAAATTGTTCTTTAACAAACTTTGTTAAGAATAATAATTTGACAGGCATATTTAATGATGTGTTTCTCAGGTACTTGGGAAGGATCATCCAGATGTGGCCAAGCAGCTGAACAACTTGGCCTTGCTGTGTCAGAACCAGGGCAAGTATGAGGAGGTGGAGTACTACTACTGCCGGGCATTGGAGATCTACGAATGCAGACTAGGACCTGACGACCCCAATGTCGCCAAGACCAAGAACAATCTGGTGAGTGAGTACAGGTACTGTTTCAGCCCCCAAAATCACGAGAGCTTTTAGACTTTGCTCACACAGCAGACAAAGTGACGCAATACCAATGTTCTAACCAAACCTGATTTGTGCTGTTCTCACTTACTTTTTAATGTGACTCTATTTAATTCTGCCTCTGAAAACCTCCATTACATTACATTACATTTCCAGCATTTAGCAGACGCCCTTATCCAGAGCGACTTATACAGTCTTACAATCCAAGCAATATGTGGTTTAAGGGCCTTGCTCAAGGACCCCACTTGGCAGAGGTGGCATTTGAACCCTGGACCTTCTGGTCCAGAGTCCAGTACCTTAACCACTAGGCTACCACAGACCTCCCTCCCTGCTGTGGTTCATTTTCCCTGTTGCTTAGCCATTTATGATGAATGTCCAGTTGGAATAACATAAAAGCAATATATTTCCTATTTTAGTTATTTATATGATTGCTATATATTCTGTAGTTTAATATTCCATTTTTACTGTACTTATATATTATAGGTAAAATATTGTTTAATATATAGTTTCTTAATTTTTTTTCAAAATAACTTATTAATTAGGGGATCATTTTTCATACAAATAAAATCTAGACTGCCCACTGAGCTTGAGACTTTTTTTGGTGTCTTGTCCCTCTCTGCCTTAACTAGATGTTTGGTCTAGATATTGTAAAGTTGCTTTTAGACATGCTGCTCTAAAAAACAGAAATAATTAAATCTGACTTGAGTTGAATTGACAGAATTTATGTTTACATTTATAATAATCCCTGTCAGGTGCATATTTGCATAAGTATAAACTATAAAGTTTGTTTATCTTAGCTGGATAGCTGACAACAAGAAAAGGTATTAGTGCAGTGTTCAATTTAGTATATTGCTATTACATGGCTCCACCCATGTTTACGATTGGCTTGCATTAATTTGACCCTTTTATTCTTTCTAAAGCCTTGATTTTTCAGCTTAAAAAATAAAGCTTGAACATCTGATATTGGCAAGAATCCATACTGCAGACTTTGCAATATTACATGCTTGTGGGTATATTGTGCCACCCTGATACTCTTTGCAGGCTGCTCCCTGTACTGCCTCACACAGAAGGCTTCCTCATGGGGTTTGTGCACTGTAGGATGATGAGTGCCGTTGCATGAAAATCACTTTATTATTAGTAAATCAATTTTCAGTCATGTCAAATAGTGTATTGCAATTTCATCAGATTGTCCACTCATCAGCCGATTAACGGTGATATTGTGGTTGCCCATATTTATCATGTAGTGCCAAATCTGAGTCGTGTACAAGGCCAGTAGCTCATTTAATTCTCTTAAATCTAGTAGCTCATTTACTTCTGAATATTTAAGTTAATCAGTCAAGCTTTTCTATGCACTACACAGTTTTTTTTGTGGATCGGAGTCGAAGAAACCCTGCTTCAGTGTGAACAATGGAACGTCACAATAAACAAATGCTGCTCACAAAAATTGGGGGATGCATCAAAATGCTATATCCCCTATTTTTTGTAAGCAGCGTACTTGTGAAAACAAGCGTATTATTATTCTCGCGTTCACACTGTTTCAGTGGTAATAATATGGTAGGAAAATGGTGTGGTTCTGACTTTTGCTCTTTCTCCTCTGCAGGCTTCATGCTTTCTTAAACAAGGAAAATATAAAGAGGCTGAAGTCCTGTACAAAGAAATTCTCACACGGGCCCATGAGAAAGACTTTGGATCAGTTGATGGTAGGATTCTTGGTCATACTCACAGTAGTGTTTTCCTAACTTTGAAGTATTAGGGCTAAGCTTTTTGTCAGAAAACTGTGTTCTGCATCTAGATGTAGCAGTGACGATTATTACTACTACTACTAATTATTATTACAATAATATGGTACTCTTATTTCTCTCTTTAATTTCTGTATTCCTTTTTCTCTTTAATTTCTGTATTCCTTTTTCTCTTTAATCGCTTTTGTAATCCACTCCTTTTTGTACTCCTTTTTATGTAGGAACAGTTTTCAAAAACCAAAAGACACTATACATGTGCAGGGATCAAAAGATGCAACATTTAAGTCATTTTACTGGTGGAGCCGGTTATGGAAACAAATAAAACTCCTGTTCACCTTTTAATAATGGGCGATATTTAAATGGGTTTATAAGTAATCAACCTTTTGTTCAAATTGGTTCTGAATTCATTTATGTAGTGTTTGATTCATATTTACACTGGTAGCAAACATTAGGGGATATTTCATTATGGGAGATTCCATTTTGAAGTATCCCCTCGTTTTTGTGAGCAGTATATATAGGGATATACCGATACCAGTACCATGGCACCTGATACCAGTTTACAACAACGTAACAGTGGGTTGAAAAACTGAGCATAAAATATTTTAACGTGCGTGTTTAGCGCAGGTGAGTGTTAAAGAATGCAACCACTTGATGTACATTTCATTTTGTTATTGTCAGAAAAGGAGGAACAACTTGTGAATATAAAGGTTTTGAAAGTCATTGTTTGAACTGTAACGTTATACTCGTAGCAGTAAGCACTATTAACAAATACCCAAATGCAAGTGTTTGGTTATGACAAAGTTCTTTTTATTTACAAGGTGCTACTAAACTTAGCGATGTACAAGTCATGCAGATTAAATCATATTGCTTAGATGCTTAGAATCTGTGCTCAAGCGCTGTCTTAGTTCTAGGGATTAAACTTAATTTTCCTGTTTCAAGCAAAGAAACTGTAACTACTGACC
Source organism: Parotocinclus haroldoi (assembly GCA_034779995.1). NCBI lineage: Eukaryota > Metazoa > Chordata > Actinopteri > Siluriformes > Loricariidae > Parotocinclus > Parotocinclus haroldoi. Next base: position 24,684 of record JAUZST010019987.1, read on the forward strand.
TACAACAGTGTTTGTGTTAACATATGATAACATAATTCGATTTATATGTACTCAACAGTTTTTCTACTCTCAACTTCTACCACTACCATTTTTGCATTTTTTTGGTTTGGTTGTTGCTTAGAAATTGAGTATATCAGTGCAGTTTTTCTGAAATTTCTCCTGTGTGACATTCATGTGTACAGAATAACAGCTTGTTAAAGTTCATATTTGGCATGCTTGTAATGACAGTGTACAGTCGAGCTGGCATGGACTTCACAAGTTGTTGATTCAAATATTTCAGTCGGTTAACTGTGTAGGAAAAATCCATGACAATCAGCACTCCTTGATTTTCTTTGGCCTTCAGGTTCTTGTTGTTATTGTTAACATGTACTTCTAAATATTTCTCCACAAAGATCCAAACAATCAATTTCACTAGTGGTCTTAGACTTTTGACCCCATCTGTGTGTCTGTAACTTTTTCATCAAAGATTTGTTGAAAGGTCTGTACTTTCTACACAAACAATGTTTATCTAAAGCAGTGACAAACAATTTATGTTTTGGATCTGTACAGCCAACGATATTTTTGTCCAATCACGTTATGTGCTTTGTTTCTTAGTGCTTTAGGTGTAGTGAAAGTGTCTGACTCTTGTATTATCGTTCTTACTTTTATCCATTTACCATAAACTACCTAACAAAACATCACTTGTACTGAATTTGCTTAAATATTTATGGACGTCTCAGAATAGAGCATCAAGAATATATTCATACATTCATGTCTGAGAAATTATACCACCATGTATTGGATGTTGATGAATACCCTTGGAAGCTGATAACTGGTAAAGTCATATGATGAGGCATTCGCATGTGTTCCTGTCCACAGCTGAAAACAAGCCTATCTGGATGCACGCTGAGGAGAGGGAGGAGCTGAGCAAAGTAGGTTCTGTATATTTGTGTTTACTGTGTTTGATTTGTTTACTTGTGTCCTGTGTTTGTCTGTCTTTTGTCTGTCTGCCTTGTGTGTGCATGTCTGTATGTCTGTCGTGAGTCATGTGCGTGTCCCTTTATTAGTGTTTGTCTGGGTCTCGTGTGCCTTTGCCTGCATGTCTTTTCAAGCCTCTCTCTGTGCACATCTGCATATGTGCATGTTTAAATAATAGCAATGATATTGACATCATAGGTAGACGCATCTAATCTACAGTAGGTTACAAGCATGCTAGAATCCTGGCCTTAGTTTCATTTTGCCTGTATGAGAAATGTCGTAGTGAACCTTAATTGTAGCACACAACATTTGAAGTGAAACTGCAAACGTCATAACTTTTCTTTCCTGATAACAGCTGCTTCCGTTTTTGTCGCTGTGCGAACGCTCATAGATTTTCTGTGATTTGGTTTACAGGGAAAACACAGAGACAATACCCCATATGGAGAGTATGGAGGCTGGTATAAAGCCTGCAAAGTCAGCAGGTATCATCTAGCTCACCGATTAGAGACCAGTTTGTGACCACAGCTGTGTTTCCTTAACGGGCCCTCCTAAAGCCTGTTTTAAAGTTTCGTGTTTAAATGTGTTCTTTTTTTCTTCAGCCCGACTGTAAACACCACACTGAGGAATCTAGGCGCCCTGTACCGACGACAGGGCAAGATGGAGGCCGCCGAGACCCTGGAGGAGTGTGCCATGAGGTCCCGCAAGCAGGTCATTTAGCTTCTGATTTTGCTTGTTATGGGTTGGCTATAGAGAAACTCTTAAATGTTGTCCGATTCTGAGCTGCAAATCAACAAGTGTTTAACACTTGCGCTGATGTGTTGTTTTTTTTTTTTTTTTTACCTCTGCTTTTTCTCCCATCTCCTTGCTTTGGATACCAGAGCAACTCAGTAAGTAATTTGTCTAAAATAGAAACACCCAGATGATTTCACTAGTCATTAGAGCCTCATGTTCCATTAACTTCCACCATTGCAGACTGAACACTGCAGAATGAATCACCCATGAGCAGTGCATGATACCCAGGCATCCAGAGTGGCATTTGCATGGAAAATCATGCTTACGGTTTTTGATGTGACACTTTGGTGTGTTCTTTGTGTTGTAGGGCATTGATCCGATTAACCAGAGCCGTGTGGTTGAGATTCTAAGGGAGGGGGATGGCGAGAGGAGGAGGAGCAGGGACAGCATGGCCAGCGTTAAGTACGATAGCAGCTCAGAGGCTGGAGAGGAAGTGAGTATGGGCATTGAGTGGAGCGGGGTAAGTACAAATCCACTCCATCATCCAATCTGAGATCAGTGGCATTCAGGCGCAGCACAGAGCAGCCTCACCCCCATCATTCGACTAATGGCCTGTCATTAAAGCCAAATCGAGGATCCACCTGGCACATGTCCTGATGGTGCCACCTAGGTGTGGTTCTTACTTCATTTAGAAATTGCTGAGAATGGTAAGACTGAAAGTTGCTTGAGCTCAGCCACTCAGTAATATGGCATTTTAATCTGTCTCTCTGTTGTGTTATTAAGAATTTCTTCATTCTCAGACACTAATGCAGCAGTGTCACTTACAGAACCTCAGCAAATGGCTTTGGGATTATCTGTTGCGTAACACAACTTAGTAAACTTTCTGAATGTCATTAATCTGAAAAGGATTTCTCCCTGGCGCAAAGAGTCATTAATCTGAAATAGGTCTCTGCTCTGCACAAAGAAAGCCTTAGCTACTTACAGAAATGGCCAATTTAACCTGTCTGTTCAAATCTGTACTTGTGAAGCATATTTCTGTCTCACTTGTATGCTTAAGGAATATATAAAATCCTGCAAATCCTGACGTTCTCACACGATGCGGTGACCTTAAATAAATAAACGGATTCAGATTTATAGTAAGGCTGCTCTGTGCTGTTCAAGCATCCACTTGTATTATAGAGACGCAAACTGAGTGCTGATTGAGTGTCCTGGCATATTTTCTCACTGTGTATGAATGTGTTTTAATGTTGTCTGCCTTTAGTTTTATTTGCTTATATTTTTGCCTTCTGTGTTAGTGCCGTGTTGGATGTCACTAGAGCATTTTGAAGCGTCTGTAAAACGTTCGTTTTACGTTCGTTCGTGCTAAACAATCGTTTTCCTCTTGCACAAGCCTTTATTACACAAGTGTAATTCCCATTCCCATCTCCTCCCATAAACTTTAAAATGGGAAATTTGCATTATTTCTAGCATTTTATCAACAAACTGTAACTTAAGTGAGTTTTCCCTGTATTTCGTTATCTTGCCTAGTCCTAATCAGAGAAAAAAATGGCTTATATCTTCTATTGAGTACAAATAGGCCACAGTCTACACTAATTTAATAAAAAGAACATGATCTTAAATGGTAAACTGAGGTGCAGGGACAGATCTGAACTTACCAAGTCTGTCGATAGAATTAGCCTCAGTCTAGAATGCTTAAATGTTAGAACTATAAAAAGTAAATAAAATCAGAATACATCATATAGTATTATTTATTATTAATACTATTCATTACTGATTTTATATATATATATATAATATATAAATAAAATTAAAATTAGTGGACTAGTTGACTGTACTTAGATGTTGGTATGGATTGTGAAACTTGCAGGTAAGGACCTCTGCCCTTTCGGGTTTTGGGTAAATCTATGCGACTTCTGCAGGAGGGAAATACGCAATGTGTAAATATGGTCTGCATGCCTCTGCAGTGTAACCAGTTTTGCTTTGTTTGAAACTTCACTGCATGTAATGCTAATATCAGTTTGGCTTCTTGTGTCATTACACCTCACCATGTGTTTTACTTTTTGAGTTTATTTGACTTGCTACACTACACTTACCCAGCTTGCACAGTGCTCATTAACCTACATTACCATTGCTGTTGACTCACTCACACTCTTAGCCATGCCTTCCTTAGACTGAGCTCACATAGTTATTGAGAAATGGAACAGTAAGCTATTATGGATAGAAAGGGTTTCAGAAATGAATCTTGTCTTCTAATACTTCACTTCTAATTGTTCATTATCTGATGAATTATAGAACATTGGACAGCACTGATAATCGGGATTATGCAAGTATTGAACACTGTCTTGCATAACTGAACCCGTATAATGGATTTAAATCAGGTTGCATTTTATTAAGCAGACTTAATTTGTGCTTCGTTATTTTCCCCTGGTTTTTCTGGCCAGGCTCATGCTGCATACCCTCTGGTACAGACACAGGGGTTAAATGTGCACTGAACAGGATACCAATGCTACATATACAGTACTGAGCAAGAGTCTTAGACCAGTATTACATTCGCTGTTTTAGCAGTAGTACAATGACCATATGTGGCCTACTGTTAACAGTTGAACCCAAAAATATCTAACTTGAATTCATCATTCCTTTTCACTGATTGTCATCAGAATATTTGTGAGCTTTACAATATCTTATTTATTAATATATTTATTCCCCTTTCTTGACCGCTGCACTTCCAAAAGACCATCAAACTTCTTCAAAGTTTCGAATGGTCGACTTAGCATTCCAACAAGCTTGCTAATGTTGCCCTTACTCGGGTGTAAAGAAAGGTCACAAGAAGTACTCGCTAATGTAGCCTACAAAAGCTATTTTTTCTGCTATTGCTGTTTTTTCAAACTGCATATATATACTTTTTTTTTTGCTTTGTACTGAAACAGAGACTAAGAAATTATTATATATGGAGGTTATATTATTGCTAAAACAATTGTATATCTAATCTAATGGTGGCCTAAGACTTTTGCACAGTACTGTATGTGAAACTGCCACGACCCTTTGGTGGTGTATTATTTCACCACCTGAATTATTATTAAACTAATATATATTATTCTGGGATTATAAAGTAATTGTTTTGATTGAAGTCAATTTCATTTGAAGAGAAGAATGCATTTTTGAGTATGGTTTTAAAATAATAGAAACTTTTACTTGCACTCCAAAAAGACAGTGTCCTTTCCCTGTTGTTTTACTGGATTGACATTAAATCCTGCCTGCATTTAGAAAGTCTGCAGTTCAGTTGTTTCTGTTTGTGTCTCTCTAAGGTGGCATATGGAGCCCTGTGGGTTGTGTGGCGCATGATTGCCTTTATCTTTCTGGTTATATCCCTGACCTTGCAGGACATACTTAAGAAATCGAAATAAACTTTGTAATAAAGCTTGTAACCGCTCCTGCAGTGATCTTATTAATTATGTTTGAACGTCCAAATAATAGACTCAAGTATGCAAAGTTCTTCCCACCACGCACATGTAGATTCTCCCTAGCCCGTGTGTTGTGTGCCCTTTTGCAGCAACACTACTTGAAATGATCACAGATGCCAGCATTTTATTTACAACCGTTACTACATTTTCGGCCATACTTTCAGCTGCAGGGCAGCACCAAGGTGTACGTGGTTAACGCAGTCGCATCACGGCTCCAAAGCCAGAGAGTTTGCACGTCTTCCCTGTGTACATGTGGGTTTTCTCTGGGTATGGTATAAAGGCTAGGAAAGAGTGTTTCGTTGCAGCTGCACTAATATGGATTAGTTTATTTTGCATGCAGATTCGATCTGACTCCATTTACTCTCTGCCTTTTCATGTGTCTTGCACGTGCAAACACATCACCAGCTGGATTGCAATCAGATTGATGTAATGTGTAACACTAGACTACACATTTCCTTATTTGTTATAGTGTTTATATGCTGCATAAAATGGTGGGATTTGACATGATGTCTTGAATTCCAGCTGGCAGCTGCCACAAAAGTTATGCAAATTAAAGTTTAGAAACAGGATGGGTTTTAAAATGTTTCATACACTAGTGACCCTGACAATGGCTTCAGTGAGTGTAACTCCATTGTGCAGTATCTCTTGTAGTACTTGTCCAAACTGCTCACTAACATTGGAGAACTTGGTTCTCTGTGACTGCTTGGCTGGCCATGCAGGGACGAATGCTGTGTTGCTGCGTAATGTGTTGTAAAGTTTTGACTGAGAGTTTCTTATTCAGATGTGTCTTGGAGAGACGGCTGAATTTATACTTGTTTAATATGTGGTAACAATGGTGCCTCGCCCCACAGCAAAAATGTCCTGGGTTCAATTCCAGGATGATGTGGCCTTGGTGGGGTCCTTTCTGTGTGATGTCTGCATGCCCTCCCCCTGTCTGCTTGGGTTTACTCTGGGCAGTTTGGTTTCCTCCCACAGTCCAGTGCGTGCTAGGTTAATTGATTACTCTTAATTGGTATTGTCTTGAGATAACCTTGTGTGTGTCGCCGAAATGGCCACTGATGCCGATAGCGGCATTAAATAAGCCAAATAAACAAAGAAACCAATGAAATGGGACGTTTTGTCAGGAAAGGCATCTGGTGGAAATATCAGATTGTTCAGCGGTTCTTCCGGAGTCTTCCTTGTATTGATTTTGAAATGGCCCTTCATTATTGTAAGCAGTGTATATGTATCTGATCTGCTGTGGTGACCCTAAAGGGGGGCAGCTGACAGACGAAGAGCATGTGCTCACGGAGAATGTATACACACATAATTGTATGTGCTTTATTCTTATCTGGATGAGGGTAATGGGGCTTTGAGTAAATGACTGACATCCGCTCCTAAACTCTCTTCAAACCCTCTTCAAACTCCCGCCTCCGCTCTTGGTTCAGCAGTGTTGTTTTGCTGTTGTAACGACCAATTTGCAACAGGCCCCAGCGTTCAGAGTTAGAAGGCAGATATTGAAATGTAAACAGACATTGATTTGGATAGACAATAAACAGTACATACCTGTATAAGAGTGTTGCTGCTGTTGCATGTCATTTCCTTTAGTGTTAAATGTATGGATTTGCAGTTTATTTTACGTACACAAATGACTGGCTGATTCCAAAATCTCTTAGCATGTCTAATGAGTGAGTCTAGTATATTGGGCAGTGTTGTTCCATGTGTGCAGTGTGTTTTTTTTAAATTCTGTTCTTTTGTTAAATCTTCAACAATATGCTAGTGCATATTGCTTTTTGAGCTTCTGATTTAGTTTCTAACAGAACTATTTAAATTTGTTTTATATACGTTTAAAATAAGAACATTTTCATGCAAGGCTGACTTTGTGTAATAGTAATTGTGTGCCCTAATTTATCTGTTAAATGGGACCATATCTGCCATGTTCTTTACTGGTGTGTCAAATCAGTTCTTCAAGTTCCAGACCCAGCCAGGCCAGGTTGAGCGAGGGCATAGTGTAAACCTTTTCTGTACGGACTGTGTACAACTGGAGGGTTGCCAGGGTTAATGAAAGCAGGTTGGGAGGAAGACTTCCTGTTGTCTGTGTGTGCTGCCATTTCGCAAGGCGCTACTGGATGCTATTTATCTTTATTTCTGCAGCATTGTGACAGGGAAAGCAGGATGCAAGTCATCTGGTTCTTTTATTTCAAGTAATTTGTGGTTTATTCATGTTGTTTTGTGCCAGTACTGTGTGATTCACATATGCATGAGTCAAGTGTGGCTGTGCCCTTGTTGTTGTCCTTTAAGTTTTGCATTATCTAACTATGCATGTTACGGCGCAGTATGCATAATATGCACACATTTTTGTTACTAACCATCAGTCGTATTGTTGCATCCATCAGTTTCTTAACATTGCCATGACAACCAATCAGCCGATGAGATCAGTTGGTCTGGATGTAGTGGATTGTACTCTGTAAATGTCATTGGCTCCCTCTTGCTTTGAGGGAGCTGAACAAGATAACAATGGCGCTGAACTCCAGATAGGAAATGTAAATGAGGTATAGTGCTGCCTGTGCTTGTTCCTTACTCGACCGTTGCAAAAGAACACTGCAGTATCATAACTGTTAAAGGCCAGCTGTTACAGTGTATACTTAATTGTTTTGATCTTATTCAGTCATTTACTTGCTTGGCATCAGTTTTAACCTCAATACCCAGATCAGTTTAGTTTGATTGCATTGTAGCATTGACAGATCCTTTATGTCAAAGATTTATGACACAGAACAGGATAGAGCATGTCAGGCCTTACTTTAGCCTCCCTTCTGCAAAAACAAAGCTAGAGCTGAGTCACCCAATGCGCTCACATCATTTCCATACTGGAGTCAGGCATATGCCTTAGGCAAACTACCAAGATGACTATTAGCTAGTTTTTGGCCAGGACTAACCGTTACTGGCAAACCTACCTGAAAGATCCAGTTCTTTCTCTCTCTCCCTCTCCCTCTCCCCCCCCCTCTCTCTCTGTCTGTCTCTCTGTCTGTCTCTCTGTCTGTCTCTCTGTCTCTGTCTCTCTCTCACAAACAAACAAACAAACACACACACACAAACAATTGAATTTACTGGAAAAATACTCCAAGGATAGCAGTGATATACTATGTATATTAGACACCATCTGTGTTGGACTGTGGTGGACTGTGGTGGCCTAGTGGTTAAGGTACTGGACTATGGACCAGAAGGTCCAGGGTTCAGATCCCACCGCTGCCACAGTTGGGTCTCTGAGCAAGACCCTTAAGCCACAATTGCTTGGATTGTAAAGCTGTATGATTTGTAAGTCTCTCTGGATATATAATGTAAATGTAAATCTCGCATGTACAATTACACTCCACTTCTGTGGTAACAAACTGTTTTGAAAGCATGCCTTTCCTTTCATCCATACACAAACCCAAGAGCTAAGTGTTAAACAAAAATCCACACAAAACGGTATGGTAACAGAATTGAGGCGTTGACATGATCAGTACCTTAACCTCAGCCCCAGTTAAACTGCGAGAAACAATTTAATTTAATACAGAGAAAAATACTCATCATATGCGTCATCATATGAAATTGTTTTATTTGTTTTCATGTGCAGACATAAATCTGATTTGTAACTGAGTATATAAGCCCATGTGGATCCTTAATTAGATAGCTTTCAGATAAAAAAAAAATCTGTTATGAGACTGCAAGACTGTTATTGTATGGTCCAAATTAGTTACATATTCTCTGTCACTGATGTGTTGCCCTAGTATTTAGATAATAGTATGTGGTTTTGTGCTGCCTCAATCAGACCAAAATGGAGCTGCCAAGGTGCAGATTTGATCACTTTCAGATCCATGGCAACCTGTTCTTAACCTGTTCAAGCTTCTTAACTGGGACTTTAAAATGTTCTCAAATACAAATCGAACAAATACTGTGACTAAAGAGAAGCACATGGCATGAGAAACATACAGTGTTTTTACTGTCATTACGTAAATTGATGCTACTGAAAAACTTAATGTTAAAAAAGTTAATGTTAAAGTTCTTGCAGTTATAAGATTATGTATAAATGTATGTAGTATCTATAAATACTTACACTGCAATTTAATTTATTTACTGTTAAATTACAGTCATGTAACCTTTTACAGTAGTCAATTTTATAGCATTAATATGACCTACAGCAACATCAAGTTTTGCAAACTTTTTAAAAGTAGATAAAGATAACCGCAGGCAACAAAGGTAACAAAGAGTTTGCACGGCCTATTTATTTAAAAATATTATTCAGTATTACACAAACAAAAGTATGTGAACCTTTACTTTTAGTGTCTGATATGACTTGCCTTGTACAGCTTTAACTGCTACTAGACGATTTAGCCAACTTCTTAAGTACAACAACAATGTCATCCCATTCCAAATATGCACTTTTAGCAGACGCCCTTACCCAGAGTGACTTACAATTCATACAGTCTTACAATTCAAGCAAATGTGGGCTAAGGCCTTCTTAGGGACCCATCTATGGTAGCTTGACAGAGATGGGGCTTGAACCTTGGACCTTCTGGTCCGTAGTCCAGTATTTTAACCACTAGGCTTCCACAGTCCCGTTGACTGAAAACACCTGACTCTATTTATTTAACACCTTCAAATGATTTGCTAATACCAGAGCTTCACTTGATATTGGCACTAAGAAATATGTAACATTGGATAATTGTCCTCAATTAAAAACGACCAAGTATTATAATATTGTCAGATTTGTTTAATTGGATTCTGTACTTCAATTGGGCATCTACTTTTAAAACTTGTATCAAAATCTGATGATGATTTGGGTCAACACATGCAGAACTAGAAACCCCTAAACAAAACAAACATTTTAAGCATTACTGTGTCAATATTATTGTTAACTGACTAATAGGCCACGTGTAAGTTACCTCTTGTTTGACTGATTTTTAGTTGTATGTGTTTTATTGGATCTGAGCAGCTACATTTTCTGCAGTGTGAGTTTGCAAAGGTTAGAAAAAGGGTTTAGTTACAGATAGATATTATTGTCTAGTGAGTTTAGTTAGTTGAGGCCACTGTTTCTTGTGATTCTCAATGGTGTGGTTTCTCTCCGTTCTCTTTTCTCCATTCTCAGGCATAAGCCATCAAGATTTTTCCTCCACCCTTCTCTCCCTCACCATCACATAGCAAAGGATGTTCTTGTGTTCCCTCTGGTCTTTTAATTGTCCATCTACAGATTCATCCTGTTCCATTCCTGGTGTCCACGGCAAGCCTGCTCCCTGATGCTTTCACCTCTCCACTGGGGAAATGTTGGGATGGTTACTTTGTGCTCTGAAATTCTCTTTCGTCCTCTTGATCCTTCCTCTTGTACACACTGATAATTGTTAATATTTCTCACTGTGCCCGTCTCCTATTCCTGTTTCAATTTGGGTTTATTTTGCTCTTTTCCCCCCCTCACGCTCCTCTCTTGACTGACTCAGCAGTTTCAGTATTAGCTATATGAGGTGATCAGTAGAAACTAAAGATAAACATGTAACATACTTCTTTTTTTTTTGCCGTCTAGTCTGCAAAAGCTTTGTTCCTTAAGAATTGATGCATTTACAGTGTTGTGTTTGGACAAAACGGACTTGAGTTGTGCAATTTGAACAATTTTGGTTTCCTTTTTTTGAGACTTTCAATGAAATGGTCTTTGTAATTTTATATTTGAGTGGCCTACGTTCAAACACGTAATGTCTAGCAAATAACGTTATCGAAATATGTCTGAAAGGGCCTTGATATAGTTTTTTGTAACCAGGTGTCTGTAATTTATAGATTTGTTTCGTAATTTATGATTTTTATTCATGATTTTTGGCTACGTCATATTAATTAGAGAAATCTCCAAAGGCGAACAAAGAAGTGCTTATCTGTATACGTGACGGTGGGTGGAGTTGCATGGACTTTTTGCGCCTCCCTTCTTTATTACTGTATTTAAGCATTCATTTTTATTCCAACTTATGTTTACAGTGCTTGTAAATGTTTGCTGTGTTGCTGGTTTGAATCATGCTAAAGCGAAAGGTCTGACTCTATGAATAGATCTGACTCTATAGAGCAACAGAGTAAATCAGAAGCTCAAGAAATAACAAATGCTCACCAAGGCAGGACCACATAACTCCTTCTTTCACAGACCTGAACTGATACATGGCTTCTGTGCCAAAAAAATCAAGTGAATAGTATTAGCTGTAGAAAGAATTGATAAGGGAATGAGACTATTTAAATTCACACTACAGGCATGGTGGCGTATACCACGCTTATACCCAAAGCTCTCTTAGTCAAAGTTTTCTTATGCTGTAGCCACTGAACAAAAATGTGTCTAACTTTATATTCCAACACTATTATAATAATAACCATCGATCAGACTGACTTTATACATGACATCAGACTTATTATTATGTTTCGACAAACTGTAGAGTCTGATAATGAAGATGAGGCTTTTGCTAACCAAAATAAATGCAGTTCTTTGCAATGCGGCTCAGCAAAGAACTGGCTTTACTAAGTATGCTGTCAGTCAGCTTGCAATCTGCCCCCCATCTTCACTTTATAAGCAAACTTGGATCTTATCTACACTAATGTTCAGCTTTGTGAACTGAATGTTATGTCAACGGTGTGCTTGTGCAATCATGGTCACAGACGTAGACATTATCACATTGTCAGATCATTTCATCAGTTGATATACCATTCCGATGTCTTCGTATGGATCTCCACTTTCGCAGAAAGGCTTTGAGGTAGCGAAGGGTGTAATGGTGGGGTTTAAAACAACAGCCATGCTATTCTAATAGACAATATTGTTGTGTTTAGTGGAATGTTATTTATTGAGCTTAATAAATCTATATATATATATATATATACATACATACAGTGTAACTTCGGTTTTCTAGAGCAGTAGTATTGACCTGTAGGCTCTATGGTAGAGATTAGAATTGCATATGTATAATCATCTTGTCTGCCTTGTGACAGTTGTTGTATCAACACTTGTTGATATTCTCCAATAAAGGTTTTAAATTGCGAATGTTTGATACTGGTTTGTCGTGAATAAGTTTATATAAAAAATTATGTGCAAAAGTTAAGCCACTGTTAGACTACATATAAAGTCTTGCCTCATTATTTCTGCTACCACTGTTTCATGCTTTTTTTTGGTACCTTAATGAGGTTACAAAAAAAAAACTAGACAAAGGCGGCCCTACTGATCCTCCAATCACATTTACATTGTACATAAATATCATGTGTTTTTCAAGATTATTGGTGGTGGTAGGGGTGGGGGAGAACGGGGTGTTGCCAGTAGCATGGCTTAGTTTTACCATGTGGTGTAATCTGTGTAGGTGACTCTGTCAGTTGGATTAAAGTGCATGGAGGGAAATCTGTCCTTGTGTCCCAAGTGACAAGAGATTGGAGTTTGGTGAGATAGTGAGGCAAGACTGTACCATTGTGTTAGCAATATCATAATGGCCACGTATGATTATTTATTTTTATTGGAACACAACTGGAAAATGTAGGAAATCTTTGTCTGCATTTAAAAAAAAAAAATAGACATACATAAATCACAACCTTTATTCTTGAGCAATAGCAGCATCTGGAAGCTTCATCATTATGCCAACTTGACCCTTTTACAGTCTGAAGAAGCTTGATCAGGAGTGGTGCTTTTCGAAAGGATGTTTTTGGATGGGGAACAGAGAATCTAACATTTACTAAAACTCACACAGATTAGATGATCAGTGGAAACGAGTATTATGAAGGGATGAATACAAGTTTGAAATGTTTAGGTCCAGTTGTCAACAGTATGTTATATACGGTTCATTATACCGTTGCTAAAACAAGGTCATAAAAGTCATAAAATGGAAACGCTGCATGCAACCCATTCTTTCAAGCAAGTTTTTATTCTGTAGAGTAAAGTCCTGTGTTATGGGTGATACCTTCTGTGTGTGGTTTTCCAGAGTGTGATTGCAAGGGCATGCTGTCCTTGCCGTCCTTGTTCTCTAACGGGCCCTCTGCTGGTGACTTTGATGGAGTACAGTTCAAACTAAACTGCCTGCCTGCAGCACTTCAAAATATGCGGATTAAACATGGAAGATATTAAATCATTTTTCTGATGATTAATACTACATGAATGTGCTTTGAAAAAGTTGGCTCGAGGTAAACACAACTGTAGATGATTGGATTGTACGCTATTCCTGTCAGGCAAAACATTAAACACACAAACCGAAAAATAAATAACATTAAATATGTCGTCAGAGTTGTACATGTTAAGCTCTGGGTTATCTTGGATGGTAAGTGAACAGTTGTTTAGAAATAAATACCTGTTTTACTTTAACAAGGAACAAACGTTAATGGGCATACAAGTGATGTGAAGAGATGTGAACAGTACAGCCCGTCTAAGGTTGTTCCTGCTTTGTGCCCTGGGTTGCCAGTTAGGCACCGGTTCTTAATGAATGAATGAATGAAAATACTGTTTGAGAGTGTCTGTATGATTCTGTGTGTGTTTGGTGGATGTGTATGAAATAAATGAAGTAAATGAGAACTGGGTGTGTGTTTGAAGGACGGTAGTGGTAATCTGCAGAGGGTTGGCTCACTGGGGAAGATCAGGGACGTGTTGCGTAGAAGCAGTGAGATGCTTGTGAAGAAACTGCAGCTGAACGGACCTCTAGAACCTCGCACACCTAAGTAAGCACCAACATGCACAATTTCAAACTCCATTATGTTATGAGTAACCTGGGAACAGATTAGCTAAATCTTCTTTTTTCCCCCCACTTATTTTAAAGAAAAAAAAAAATTAACAATTGCTGTTCTTCAAATAATTATTAAGAATTTAATTATGACAAAGTAAGCATGGAAATTTACCAAACTTAAAAAAAATAGGTAGTGGAAAAAAGGCCTACATACTTTCAGTTAAAAAGTTTAAAAGTCTTTAGATTGAAGCTCATCCTTTTCCTCTCATCTGAGCGGATTAAACTAAATAACTAAATAAATACAAATTCAGAATGTTTCGGACTGTATATTGTAAGATGTAAAATGGAACGTAAAGAAGAAAACTATGAACAAATCTCAAAGAAATCATTGTAGAGATCTTTTTTTGGGGAAAAATATTTTTTTTCCTGTATTGAATGTAACATTCTAAGAACTATGAACGTCTTAGTATTTGTCTTTAAGAACCATCGCAAGTTTTGTGAAATAAAGTTTTGTGAATCCAACCTCTAATCCCACATTAGATTTACCAGTGTCCATTTACCAGTAACCATATTTATTCTGTACAAGTTACATTTATAGTGATCAACATCCTGTAGCACAAGATTATTATTATTATTTTCTATGTGGTATTGTAATAGTCTACATTTATTAGCCCTTAAGTGAATGGCTTGGTGAAGCACCGGGGATACATTGGTCATAAAATTGCAAACATATATTCTGTGAAATGTTTTTTCCTCACAATATAAAAATATTTGCCGTTAACATTTAATTATTATTTTAGATCAAACGGAACTGTAAATTTTAATGATCTACAATTAATATACATTTTTTCTGCCATCAGTATGAAGCGTGCTGCCTCCCTCAACCACCTAAACAGGACAGGTGATGACTCCTTCCAGGTAAGCTGGTATTTTGGTACTTTTCTAGAATGCATTAGCTTTGATATGTATAAGAGTGCAGTACAGGGTGAGTCAGAAGTCACAGGACATGCTGCGTCTTGAACCTTTGAGGTGTTGAAGTTTCTTCATCAGATGTGGTCTTCGGACGACCACTTTATTGCTTGTCGTCCACAGTCCAGGTTTTTTGCCCTTGATCCAATATGGCCTCTTTCAAGATGGCAGCCATGTTCCAGTCATAGTCGAAAAGATAGGCCCATTAACCCATTACTTGTAGGGGTATTCGGATATGTCATTTTCTTTTTTGCTTCTGGAATAAAAAGGTGTCCTGCGACTTTTGACTCGCGTAGATCAGGAGCTGGAATAGCATGAACAGATGTTGTTTTGAATGCTACTGTTGATTGTTTGTCTTTAGTGAACGCAGTTGCAGTCAGATTGTAAATGTCCCATGGGGTCCACTTAGGCTTGGGCTAAAAGTAAAATTTAAAATAAAGATTGCCATCTGAAGAATTGATCGAAATGATCTGCTGAGTAATTGATGAGTGACTGAAAAGGCTAACAATTTTGTTTGACATATGTCTAAAATGCACTGATCAGCCAGATGAAAAATGGACTCAACGAGTGAATGTGAATCAGTTTATTTATTTATAGGTTACAGATTTGGTGATAAACAAATGCTCACAAAAATTAGGGGATATTTATTTATGGGATAATTCATTTTGAGGTACAATATTTGTACCTAATATTTGTGAGCAGCATAATTACAAAAGGCTTCACTTATGAACACAATATAGAGCTTGTTACAGATATGTACCGGAAGGTCATACACACAAACATACTCAATAAAGTAACAATCGCATGGCCGGAAAGGTAGTTACACAAACCCAAAACATGAGACCTATTACAGTGTCAGATAGAGAATACTAATATGTATGCTTGCAACTTGTTGGATTATTAGACAGACAGACAGGATCAGGGAGCAAGCCCCAATACATAACTACACTTTAGGAAAAAAAAAACCCTGCATCCTGTATGTGACCTCATCGAAAATAAAGCCCAAAAGTTTAGAATAAGCAGACTTGGTGATTGTGACGTGCCAATTGTAAAATGATGGACTTTCACTCTTAACCTCCCACCTCTGCTTGTGGATCACAGAATCTGGAATTAAAAGACAGATGTTGATTTCCTTTTCTAATTGTTAGGACCTCATCATTAAAATGAACAGACTGATTGGTGCTCTCTGTATTTATGTGCATTTATGTGTGAGAACTCGATAAAACATGTTTAAAAAAAAAGAAATTCAATTATGTTAACTAACTATAGAGACACATAAATAAGCATATGTACATTACTTTAATGCATTAAGTTTGTTTAGGATAGGAAATTATTCCAGTACTTCCAGTGAGTGTTCGGCACTCAACGTGCGCGCGTGTGTGCGCGTGTGATATTATCGATTATAGACCTAAACCCAGCCTTCAGCAGTCTGATTATGCAAAGTGATATATATATATGTATACTTACAGTAATAATTATGAAAAAGATATATATATAGTCATAATTATTGATTTATAGACCCAAGAAGAACCTTCAACAGTTTGATTATGCAAAGTGATGTCATTTCGTTCTTTTTTCCTCTCTTATTTCGCACTCCTCTCTCTGTCTCTCTCAAACAGAGCCCTGATTTAAATAGGCTGAAGCAGAGCCGTGGCTTGAGCTCCAGTACTCTGAATCTGTACAGTGGGAATTGAAAAGAAGTCTCATCATCTTCAGAAAAGATATATATATATATATATATATATACATACATACATATTTTATGACTGTCATGTTCTCTCTTTAAGAAAACTCAGAACAGAATTCCAAACTGTTCAAACACTGGTCTGTTGGTCTGACAATCAGAAATCCATTTGCATTCTAATCTTTGCACTAACTGTTAATACTGGTAAATGGTAACTAGGTGTTTGTTACATTGACAATTTTTCAGCTTTTCTGTTACTGCATTCTCTAAATGTGAGCCCTAACTGTAAATGTGTCATGTTACAGAGCAGACATGAGGCCTTGCTGTGCCATATTAGCCAGATTATTTGCCTGGCATACATGTCTTCTTGATAATAGTGTATGTGTTACTGACGTGTTTTAGGGTTGCTGGACCTCTGTACCTTTGGTACTTTCATTTTTCATTGTGAATAGCTTTATCATGATGCTCTGCTGATCCAAGCCTGTTACTGTAACATACACCCTCAGTGCAGAGGAGCTTGTGCTTCGCTAGTTATTATTTTTTACTTAAACATGAAGTTAATGAGCGGGGACCATGTCTGTTGAGAAATTCCCTTGAGAAACTTGTAATGCAGACTAGGTTGCAAGGAAGTACATAATTATTTTCTTATCTTTAATAAAGGATCCCCCTAAATCAACAGTCTTAAATAAAGCGGGGGCCTCTGTATTTTTTGGGGTCGTTGGATTTATTGTTAACTTTATTTATCATTTTATTAGTGATATGAGTCCTAGATATGTTAATACGTTACTGTTAGGTTTGAATGGACATTTGGGCAGGGTTCTTTTCTGTCTGTTTTAATCAGAATATTGTTTTGTATAGTAAAAAAAGTAGCATCAATAACTTCTCTGGACAAAATGTTGTCATTTCGTCCCTAATACCCTATAAGACCTCGCTGGCCTTATTAACCCTTTTAGTCCTGAATTTATTTGATGAAGCAGAAATGAATTTTATATAGTGTACAAGATTTAAATTTTTATATATATTAATTATATTATATTATATTGGTATATGAATTTATCTAATCTAATCTAGTCTAATTTATAATATTGTAAAAATTAGAACGATGTAAAACAGCTCTTTGCGACAGTGGATTTTGTAGCCAGACTCCTTTTGACATGAACAGGACTAAAAGGGTAACAGAATTGGTACAGCTCACATGTGCAGCCTTTTCATTCCTAGCTATAAGAAACTGCTGTTGGTTGATGTTACATATTTTGTCCAGGTAGCGTGCTTCAGTTCAGGGTATGAATATGAATTGCTCTCAGACGTTTCTGAGGTACTGAAATGTTTACATGATTATGAAAATGTGTCCATGTTACAGAGCAAACCGATGTTTTTATTCTCTCACAAAGTCATGTTGTCTCTCTAAAAAAAAAAATGAAACTGTTAGAGAACTAATGTTTAACATTGTAAATCATGCAACCCTGGTATTTTCCAGTCTTTGGACTATTCTGTGGTTCACATTTTAAGCTGATGCTGCTAATAGTCTATGATTTCTTGCAAGACTAGACCAAAGTACTTCAGCAGTTTTAGATACAGTTGTATTTATTAGATTCTTCAGTGCTCGTATTGTAGGGATTATTTTTGGACAAGGTGATATTGAAATGTTATAAAATTTAAGATTTATGAATTGCAGATTTTTATGTAATGGTGATGGAAAAGTTGAATTCTTTTTTAAGGTCTGCATGTCTGTCCTTGAACAGGTGTTGGGTACGATAGCCATAGAAGCCCTGGTGTTGGGTATAACAGCCATCATCTCTAATGAATAGCCTCTATTTTGTGTTGTAAAGAGATGTTCTGTTATGAATAAATACTTCAAGTTTTAGTACAATGTGGATTTCTTTGTTGTTCTAAACTGTAGCAATGTCAATGGCAAGTTTATAAAGGGTACAAACTACAGTTAATAAATTAAAGTCTTTATTCTGTTTGGATATGTCTCCACTAACTTTGCAAACTGAGAGACACTATCCCCAGTTTTTTTTAAGTCAGGACTTGGATTTTAAGTCAGGACTTGGCCACACAAGGACATTCACTTTCAGCAGGCGCTATATATATATATATATATATATATATATATATATATGTGTGTGTATGGTATTTATGTATATACATGGTCTTTTTTTGTTTTTTTGTTTATCAGGAGTTTAGTTCGAGAGTTCTGAGTCTTACTCAAGAAAACATTCCCACATAATAATACTGCCTTAACCTTACCCCACAGTATCTTTGATTCCATCTAATGACTTTTATCAGCCTTTTGGCACCTGGCATCAGAATCACCAAAAGCTGTTGCTTTTTTTTTTTTTTTTTTTTTTTGAAAAGGCTAAATAAAACAATACAGAAACAAACAAATAGAAACACTACTTTCTGCCACGATATAATGCATGCCAGTCTTGTGTAAACTGATTTGGAAATCTAAGATGTGGTATTCCTATAAAACAAGTGAGTGGAAGTACTGAATGATGTTTCCCATAAGAAGTAAGTTTATGTACTGGAAATTGTTTCCACTAAAGATGCTGGCGAGTTTTAAGTGCTGGAAGATGTTTCCCCGTAAAGATACCGGTTAGTGTAAGTACTGGATGGTGTTTCCCATAAAAAAAAATAAATAATGCAGAGTTTGTAACTACTATAAAATGTTTCCAATAAAGTTGCTGGTGAGTGTAAGTAATGGAATATGTTTCCCATAAAGATGCCGGTTGGTGCAAGTCCTGAAAAATGTTTCTAATATAGATGCTGGTGAATTTAAGAACTGGAAAATGACCCTCAAGGTGCTAGTGAGTGTAAGTACTGGAAGATGTTTCCAATATACTGTAGGTGGTGGTGAGTGTAAATAGTGTTATTTGTTCCTCATAACGTTGCTGGTGAGTGTAAGTACTGGAAAATGTTTCCAATAAAGATGCTGGTGTACAGGAAGATGTTTCCAGTATAGATGGTGGTGAGTGTAAGTACCAGTAGTTGTTCCTCCTAAAGTTGGTGGTAAATGTAAGTACTGGTTGATGTTCCTCATAAAAGTGGTAAGTACTGGTGTAAGAACTGGTAGTTGTTAATCAGAAATTGGTGGTGAGTGTAAGCACTGGTAGATGTTCCTCATATTAGTACTGGTGAATGTAAGTACTGGATGATGTCCCTCTAAAAAGTGATGGTGTGTCAGTAGCCAACTGGTAGATGTCACTTGAATGATATTACTTAAGTTGTTTAATGTTGTAGAAGCAAAATAAATTGCATTCCACAAAACAATAATTCATTAACTTCTAACCTTAAGAACCAATAAAAAGGTAGAAGTATAATATGGTTAGTCATTATAGCTTTTTAAGATTAAGTGGGGCAAAACATGGAATCACTCAGCTCTGAGGAAAACTAAGTAGTGGATTTGTTTATTTACATTATTTGACATTTCTCGTCAGTACCAATGGCCACTCAACGACAGACACAGTTACGTCAACAAGAAAGTCTATGTTGAAGCTAGTATTTTTATATATAAACTCAGGGCCTCTAGTGTGAGCAGTTTCCATAATTCATGTTTTTGGACTGTGGTTGGAAACTGGAGCACCTGGAGTAAACCCATATGGACACGAAGAGGGCATGCAGACTCCACGCAGAAAGTACCCAGACCGTTCCACCTGGATCTAACTGAGGAACTTCTCACTCTGAGGCCACAGTTCTATCCAACCAAGCCAAGGTGCCTACTGGTCATTGATGTTCCTCATAAAGGTGCTGGTGAGGGTAAGTACCGGCAAACGTTCTTAATAAAGGTGCTGGTAAGTAGGCTACTGATAGTTCCTCACACAGATGATATTTAGTTCAAGGTGAGTGTAGCTCTCTTTACGCATCTCTGCCAGGAGGTTGCAGCATTGCACGGTGTTTGGAAACTTGTACCGAAACCGGAAGCTGCGCTGAGCGGAGAGAGGGATCTTCTGAGTGTCGGACAGAGTATGGGAGAAGGTAGAGCTGGACTGCGCGAGCTCTCTGTGGACTGCACAGGTCAAAGCCAGACCAAGGTCTCTAAGCGCGCACAGCTGTGGACTGCGTTATCTACCATCATCTCCACACTGAGCATGACTTTCTCCTGACTGTACTGCAACTCCATGGTGTGTGTTCCGGGAGCGCGCATTCTATAAATGCTGAATTTGGTGTCAGGATCGGAAACATAGACCACCAGCACATTTTAGTACCTGTCCCTTGTCTTCTCCAGCTTTACCTTCTGTTTGGATCTTCGGCTTGACTGGACAACATAATGGACATATCGGACACACCGGCGAGGAGCAAAGGAGAACGCAGAAGATCAAGCAAGAGATTCTCGAGCTCTTGGAATATGAGAAGATGGACTCATTTCTCCAGCTGGATGGACACTGTTTTCACCATAGCTATCCTGTGCTTGAACGGTAAGCACATTTCAGACACACGGGCTACAAGTTGGTTCAGGTTGCCGTGCCGTTTAAACGAAAGTACGGTACGAACATTCGTCCAAGTGCAACTTCATCAGAGCTTCTTCACAACTAAAAGCGTCAGTTCAAACCCAGATCAGCTTACAGTAAAGTAGAAATGATAGTATATGAATCCTTTTGAAAAATGGAAAAATAGTTTTTATTCATCTTGTCTACACATGTTCCTTATCTATCCCAAGAAAACCCTGCTATTACAGCGCTAGCGCATCACAAACATTGTGTGTTATAAGCTCACGTATCGTTTTACTCTGGATCCTAGAAACCATTTATGTTAACGCTCTGTCAGTTGTAACTTGATTTACTGTAAGAAAACCGATTTATCGTCCTACACTCGGAGAATAAAAAATAAGAAGAATCAGCATCCATGGTTGATTTGGATCAAAGATACGAAACAAAGAAAAGAAATAGATGTTCAACTGATTTAAACTAGTTCACAACACTACACAGAATATTTTCAAGTTACCGAATTTAACTTCTGATACTCGTTCTTTCGCAATGTATGTATAATCAACAATCCCTAAAATCCCTTTAATAATAATAGGAAGTTGATTTTATTGTTCACCTTCACATTATGCCTCTGCCAAAATGAAGGAGAGAAACCCTAAATTGTCCACCAGTGATCAGTAATGGTCTGATGTGCACCTGAAATGAACTGTATTGGTAGGTGTCTCAGTCTCAGTGCTATTATCAACAGCATCAAATCACTGATGCGGGGTCCGCTCATACCCACAAAGACGCGAAGAGGGAATACTTTGACCGACGTGTCGCATCTCCTGCCATCAGACACAAACACACACACAAGTCAGTGGCAATTTAGACACATCGATTAACCGAACACGCATGTCTTTGGACTGTGGGAGGAAACCGGAGTACCTGGAGTAAACCCACGCAGACACGAGGAGGAACCAGGCCACTCCACCCTGGGACTGACCTTCTTGCTGTGAGGCAGTGGTGCTACCCACCGAGCCACCGCGCTGCCCACAAATCACTGAAATCTACTCCGATCAAAACAACATAACCCCGAAAGGTTTCAAACCAGTGTTTTGCATATGAAACTAAATTATTACCGTGTGTTGGTAAACTAAGTATCCCATGTGATTCTCTTTGTGCAAATCTCTGGAACGTGCTCAAATCAGTGAAATGAAAATAACTGGTGTTAATCTTAACCGCTTAATCCTGGCCAGGGTCACGATTAAGCTGGTGCTTTGCTGGTGGTACAGGGCACCAATTCATTGTAGGGCGGACACTCGCGTGCAAAATCATGTACTGGGGCACTTTAGAAACGCCAAATAGCTTGTCAAGAACTGTGTGGGGGGGTACCAGAGTAAACATGGGGAGGACATGCAAACTCCACATAAGAAAGGGTCCCGACTGCTCCCGAGCTTGTGAGGCGACTGCATTATTTACTGTGTTGGAACCCATATACTGTACATGTTGGCTCAAAGGTACCGAAGTTGCTATAATATTCAGTTATTTATCCTGATATAAATGTAGAAAACATGTCATGTGTCCAGTAACTATATTATCTTTATCTAAGAGAATGTATTGAAATACTTTCATCTAAGAGGACAGATAGATCAGATCTTAACTTTAAGTTGAGATAAACCAGGAGAAACTATGATGCTCTTAAATAGAAGCTGAGCTTTAATGCCACACTTTTGTTCTGCATGCTCTCTAACTAAAGGTGCAAAATAAATATCCCTGAGTATATCATCACAGTGACAAGTGTTTGTACCATAAATGGTACAATTTAGTACCAATTTAGAGTGTGAGGTGGTCTTTTCTTCCAAAACACTAAACCATAAACCAGTCCTTCCATAAACCACCAGCATATCATGACACACAGAGCCTCCATCTGCCCCATGTCAAAGCAAGACGTTTAAACTTGAGCCTCACTTTAGATCCATATTAGTCCATGTGAGCGCGCGGGAAGGTGTTTATGGCAGCAGATCTGTCCTACCTTGCCTAGCTGACATGCTTATATGAGTACCAGTCATGTGTTAGTGCAGCACTGATGAGGTGTCCCTGGGCTATTGAAACCTATTCCAAACAAAAAGACTAAAATCTGCGGTCTCTCATGAAGCCAAAGCTCCAGCCTTTGTGTGGACCAAGATTATTCATCATCCTGCCTTTCATGCCCCCCCCAAAACATTTTGCACACCATTTATCTGACTCTTATCTAGTGCTGGGAAATGTGGACAAGGGGCCTTATAAGGATACAGTCATCTCCAGAGTTATATGCATCCTTGGGAGATTAGGAGAAGTCTGCCCTGGGAGGCTGGGTTCATTTTCCAGTCTTGGTTCTCTCAACACGTTTAGGGAGTTTCATTGCAGCTTTTGCCATAGGCTTGCTCAGTTGCTCACGTGGGTCTACATATTTGTTGCTTTGCAACACACTAACACAGCCACATGTGAACAGCACAGTGCTTTTACGAACTTTAATTCAGAATTCAGTTCATGTGTGTATAGAGCCATCAGCATGGCTCAGCCACTCGTGGATTTGTTTATGACACTGGACACAAATGTGTGGCCAAATCTGCACAAAAATTAAGGCGAATTAAGCAAATAAAGACATGTTTATCCCAGTCCCCTGAAGTAAACCCCATTGAAATCCTATGGGGCGAACTGATGATGGGAGCCCACAGAAAAGGCTGTATTGAGGATGTTCTCAGTTCAATCACTCTATAGCCTCCAGCCTAATAAAGCATTGTAGAAGTCAGAGTTCTTATCTTAGTAAAGGAGGTCAAAGTTGCCAGTTTTGCTAAAAGTACTAAATGGCTTTTGTTAGTGTACTTGGGATTTATTTTATACCTCATTAACACCTAAACCAGAAAGTTAGCTACAGTGCTTGGGTATGAATTTCAAACTGCAATGCATGCTGTGGTGGATTCAGTATTTTGGCACCAGTAGTACTTTGTGTGCATCTGACTTCACTTTTTTGACTGAGATGTCCCAGAGAGTTTAGTTTCCTTTTAGGCATTTTGATGTGGTTTTGACTCCGATGCCATAATAAGAAGCTGCTGAGTACAGAAAAGAGAGCCATATGGAAAACATTGGTAACATTAATGGTTAGATCCGTACAAACTTCATAATTAAGAGTGTAATAATGTTACCGACCCAGATTTGCTTCACTTATTTCTCACTTTAAATCATGTTGTCATTTTAGTTATTTAAGCCTCATGCACATTTGCTGGAACTTGCACACTGTAAATGATGGTGTTCCATGTGCTGCAATATAAAAGCTGGCAGCGTCTCTCATTTTACATTACATTTACATTATTTAGCAGATGCCCTTATCCAGAGAGACTAATAACTCAGACAGTCTTACAATTCAAGTAGTGGTGGGTTAAGAACCTTGCTCAAGGACCCAACTGTGGCAGCTTGGCAGAGGTGGGATTTTGAACCCAGGACCATCAGGTCTGGAGTCCAGTACCTTAGTCGCTAGGCTACTGCAGTCATATTTACAACACCACTCCAGCAGTGGTATAGTTCTGCTCTGTGGTGTAGATCCATTCACCTTCATGTACATGCACACAACTCCCTTCCAACTTACCTACCCCAACAGTTTTACATAGCCACAAGATGAAAATGCAGACAACGTATTAAAAATATTGTGCTTGTTTTTTTTCTATTAGTGAAGAAATACTCATTTATAAAGATACACAGAATAATCCCAAATATAGATATACAAACATTGTATAATATTTGCTATAAATTATTTTTACATAATTATTTTTGGCCATTTCCAAAACCTTTCACTGGTGACGTATTTATGAATCAGAAGTCATCTTAGAAATCACATACATATGAACACAAGCATTAATTCCACCTAAAGACTGCCCTCGAATATCCATATATGGTCTGACACCAGTTGTACTAAAAACTAGTCAAGTAATTATTGAATTTTACTTTTGATGAAAAGGGAAAGATCCATGGGATTTGATTCTGAAAGCACAAACTGTCTAACTAAATACAATATGCTCAGAATTACAGTATTATCCATCCCTGTATTGTGTTTGGTTAGGTGACATTATATGATTTTATTTATTAGCACAACTGCTACAAATGAATCTCTAAGTGGTCTCTAATTAGTGTCTAAGTTCTGTAACTTCAATTTGCAGTTTCAGGAAATCAAGTCAGTTTTGCTCATTGTTCATTGTTACAGTTATTAAGCAAAACGGTTATTAAGAAAAAGATGGTGAACGCTGTATTAACACCTCAACACTGGATATGTGCTAGTTAATTCGTTCCAAATTAAAACACAGGTTCAGAAACTTAAAGCTCTCATAAGAATTAGACGCCAAGATACAAAAACATCTATAACAACCAGCAAGAAAATGTTTGAAACGTGGATTCAGAGAAATAAAAAACAACTCTCTGTAAAGTTTTAGACATTATAACGAAATTGTCAAGGCTAAAACAAGGCCCCTCAATTAATTATAACATAGAGAAATAAGAATAGTGTCCTAAAGTACATGAAGACAAGTACCATGTAGCATTAGATGGGCCAGATGGATGGGCTTTGTGGTGGATTCGTAAATGGCTATTTTACTCTAATGTGACTCCAGTGTCAACAAGGCAGTAGCGGTGTCATGTTCTGTGTTGGTATAATTGGTGATGGTCTTACTGACCCATTTTGAAACTGGTCTCTGAGGGGTCTGGCACCTGCTTGGAACAACAATTCCACAGTGGAAGAGTATTGATGCAAGAGTACGTGAAATTCTCATGTTCATACAAGACAATGACCCATCTCATGCAGAACATGCTGTATCTCAGACTTTGCTTGTAATTGGTTCAAGAAGAAAGGGTTTGCTGATGACAAGATCACATAGTGGCTTGATTAAAATCCTATTGAAAGTTTAAGATCATGTCTATAGCAGCAAGTCAAACATTTGTGGTGGTTATTAACGAATTTAGCATTCTTTTTTTCACAGTATGAAATGTGGCATGTGCATTTTAGCTCTGAATACACAGTTCCTCCTCCGTAGTCTGTATTGAAACTGGTGTATATGAAAGAGAAAAGTGAAATGAACCATTGAAATCCTCTGTACTACAATATAAAAATGACTTAGCAACTATTATGTGTCTTCAAACAAAGTGACTTTTTTAGGCATGTGAATGTTATTAAATACAGAGAAAATAATCTGTAACTAAAATCCTCCAATAACCCAGTAAAAAAAGTGGCTAAGATGCTGTTCCACAGGAAATTCTGAAATATCTTTGGGAGGAAATTAAAATTTCAGATTCTTAAAAAAAGGAAGTTAATTAGGTTCACATCTGTTAGACTCTTACCTTCTCTTCAAAGACTTTTACTCGAGCTCTCAGGGAACCATAAATAGAGCGAGAGAAAGAGACAGAGAGTCCCACTTAACACAGCTGACTTCCATCAGAAACCATATTTAAATGGCTGGGTTTTTCCATCTGAGCAGTTCCTGTGGCATAAGAGAGTATTCACCCGATAATCCACAACATTAAGAGTGTCTTATGTGTGTGAGCTTTTATTATTGGAAAAGTCACTTATGTTGACAGGCAGAACCTTTAGCTGGCCTTTCTCAGCTCTCAGTTTTCAGAATTGGACATTGGTATGTCCTCTAACCTCCCTGTCTATGTACTAGATTAATATCATTTGTATTTTTTTCCCCTTATGAAGAAACCCTCACTGTAATGACACGAGGCTAAATGTACAGCTATGTTGTCCTTTTCAAAGTTTTCTGCTGCTGAAAACCCCCAGAAGTGATGCCAGTCACTGCTGGCATTAGCATGTGTGTGACAGGGAGAAATTGGAATACGACAATGTGTGTGTTGTCGACTTGACTGGAATGTTACGTACTGGGCTTTGATTGAGAAGCAGGAAATTTCTTCTAGATGTGCTTAAAATGTTTAACAGTACAGAGTGCGTAGAATGCTACTTATCAGCAGAAAGGCTACTTGACAGGAAATGACATTAGTGTGTAGTGTGGCCATTAGTGACACCAGTAGCTACTGACCATTTTGTAAGTTTAGATTCTGGCTCTACCTGCCTGCCCGTGTTAGGCTATCGAGCAAGACAATTTGATGCAGGTTGCTCTGGATCTTCTGAATGCTGTAAATGTTACATTGAACAGGCCATTCTGAATATACTGCTCACAAAAATGAGAATATCCCGTAATAATATAGCCGCATATATTTGTGAGAAGTGTATGTGTCAGTGAAGTGAATTTTTTTGTGATTTCAAGATCTCAGTAATCTTGTATTGGTTATTACCTGCTGTGGATTTAATACCTGCTATAATAATAATAACAACAATAATAATAATAATAATAATAATAATAACAATAATAATAATAATAGAATAGGCTTGCAGTGTCATTTAGTCATTCAAACGAGTCATTTAGCAGACACCCTTATCCTGATCCAGTCATTCATTTTGGTTTAAGGACCTTGCTTAAGGACCCAATAGGGTCCAAGGTTTGGCGAAGATGGGTTTGGCGAACCCTAAACCTTTGGGTCCATAGTTAAGTACATTAATAACTCAAGTCCAGTCCATCGTTCAGTACCTCCAGTCACTGTATAATGTAAGTACTTTGAGAAATAAAACAGAGGCAGCGTCATAATTTGACTGTTCACATGTGACTGACAGTGCAACACCACATTATTTTTTTTATTATTTTGTTTCTTTCTCGTTTTGGTTGTTAGAATGAATGAATGAATATAATCGGATTAGTATATATGTCAATAGTTTTACTAGTCTTTCATTGCGAGGAACCTGATTGGTTGCATTATTTGAATGATTGTATTTGAGCTAGTATTAATAGGGATGTTCAGTCAGCTGCAGAATGCGTGTGCTTCAGATAATCCTCTGTGAAACATGTCCTATTTGAAAATCGCGGTAATTTTAACAGTGATTTTGTCTTTGGCCTTACGTGCTCCAGAGCGTTTAGTTGGATGTGACACATTAATCAGACTTCCTCTGTAGACCACAGGCTTAATTTTAATGCCGCCACTCTATTAGAGCTCGAAACCAACAGCGTATTTTCACACGACTAATGCAGTATGAAACGAGTTATATTATTATTGACATTGTGGAGAGTAGCAAGAGTTATCACAGGATCATTATCCAGTCACGGTTTGATTTAGAGAGACAACCAGAATATTTCTTTAAATGAATACATATTTTCACATTACAATATAAAATAGTTAATCATTTGTAGCAATGGTGTTATTAAGTAAACCTTTTATTTAGTGAAAACATAAGATCAATTAATTTGTTTTATATGAATGTATAAAGTACATTGTTGTTGTTACATATAGTATGTAGTCCTAGTACAGTACCAATATTAAGGCTACTGAGCTATCCTTGTAGTAAATGTTTTACATATAAAGTCTCTATTTAAAAATGGGTAACAATTAAATGTAATATCACTTAAAATGGATGGGCTGGGACCATGTCTAATGCTTGGCATCCAGAGATCTCTGGGTTATGCTCCAGACTTTTTCTCCGAAGGACCAGCTTTGCAATTTATACTTTATGATTCATGGATTAATTTTCCACTAAAAGCAATAAATTGGATCAAGATCATTCATCAACTTACAAGTATTAATTTACAGGAGTTACTATGTTGCCAATACAGCTTCAAGCTTTCCATGCTTTTTTTGCATGAAAAATTAAATGCAATATTATAATGTATTGCAATAAATAAAAATGACTATGTATATATAGATACGAGGCAACGGGATGAGAAGATTAAGAGGACAAGATGAAAGGCGCCGGAGGCATACAGGCTAAATTCTGACATTATTTGTTTAGTCTGTCAGTTTCTGTTTGTGACTGCAACCACAAATGGATAGTGGTCTGCCCTTGCTGCACATAATGCTCTTGTGCGTTTATTTAGGATTATGCACAGTAACCCTATTCCTAAATGGGGTTGGAGACCTAGTTGGAGTCATACCTAGTTCTGGTACATATCTTCAAAAGAATGTGTGAAGGTTGTTTGGGTGTGCGCATTATTCTGTGAACGTCTGACTGATTCACTTATGAAGTCTTGATTGATTTGTATGGGGATCGAACCCACGTACAGTCTGACTGTAACCTGATTCCTTGTTTTTCGTCCCATGTTGTGCCTTAAACCCTCAAAATAACTAGTTTCACCAAAGTACTTGGAAACACTGCAGTTAAAGCTTTTTAAATCTGTTGATGACTCAAATGGAGTAAAAAGTTGCAAAAGCATTGCTGGTCTTCTGAGAGAGCATGTGAATTAAATGCTTCACTTCACACTGTGGGAGCCAAGATGTGAGTCCATTTTCCCCTCATTCAGCTCAGAAGACCAACAACTATGCAATTTTTGGTACTCAAGATGTGCAGCAGAAGCTATTTTATCCTGTGTTTTGATATAGTGAACACTTGTGTTACACTCATGCTAGCCCATGGTGAACATGGTAACTATGCTGTGTTGTTTTTGTGAGAGTTATTTATTCATTTCTGATTACTGACGTTCCCATTTTTAAAAAAAAATCACTGACATTTTTAAATCACCGACATTAGCGAGTGCAGTTTAATTAGCCGGCTTGAAAATCATTTCAAGAATAGCAATTGCATGTGTTAATGAATGCAACTGAAGCATATATGGTTGCAGTTCTATTGCTCACAAACATTTATGAAACATCCCCTAATTTTTGTGAGCGATATATTATTATACAACTATATAACTGCAACCATATATGCATCCAGGTAAAGAGAAATGTGAATGCATGGTGTCAAGAATGAACATGTCAAAGGACAAATAATTCCACTAGATCCCACATAATTCCACACACTAAAGGTAAATGTATATGAAGATGTATATTTCTGTCTTTTATTGTTTGTCTTTCGAAATTCCCTATTACCTCATTGTTATAATGTAGTGCTCACAAAAATTGCGGGATACTTCAAAATGAAATCTTTGAAAGTGTTTACTAACGCTTGTTTAGAACTGTTCATTTCTCTGTATATGGTGCAAACGTGCAAACTTTCTCGAAGGCACATACTGTACCCCACATTTTACAGTATAGGAAAGTCATTATAATGCATAATGTCACTTTTTCACAACTTTAATAGCTTAACATTATTAGAAGATGGTGTACAGCTGTTTGACATTTTAATTTATCTTCAAAGTTTCACTGGTCTTACTTAAGGAGAAATGAGGTTTGCTCACTGGCGCCAGAAATCCGAACCAGATGCCAGTGAGAACAAGTACAAGTTACCATCTGTGGCTTATGGACACATTTTATTCTTAAGGCCACTGACCTGAATGGCAAATATCATGTGACTTACCAGAAATGCTGATCGTCCTTTTACCCATCACACACCTCTCCTGTCACTGCAAAAATACATGGTGATTTACATATAAATGGAAACATTTTGTCCCATCAGAAATGATGCTAATGTGAACTGTAAGTCAGAATTGCTTTTTTTTTTGACGTTCTAATGGGGCTACTCTCTTCTCTACTAGAAAGTTTCTGCTGAAAATATTAATGTGAAACATTTTAACCAGTCCCTATTAAAGCCACTTAAACAATCATCTTACTTTTTCCTCGTTTTCCTCCCTTCAACCAAACCGAGTAATTGTCTGTTTTTGCTGTTTTGCTGATACATAACAAGAGGAAGCTGACAGTGTATAGAGGTATTTGCCTCCACAGGAGGTTTCCTGTTAAACTCCTCTTAGGAACAACGTGGCCTTTACCACTCAGGATAACAATCAGAAAGCATAAAAAATACAACAAAATTGGCTTAATGGAAGACTACATTTTGAGAGGAATGTTATTTTGCTGTCCCATTGTTACCCTGAGAGTCGAGTGAGATATGCTGGTTAGAAGTGGTCTGATGTCATGAAAACAACAAGGTGTGTTTGTGTCTGTGTTTGTGTGTGTTTGTGTGTGTGTTAGTGGAAGTTAAGCTCAACTCGCTGATTTAGATCAAAGCATTGTTAGACTATTAGGCGTGTCGTAATTACTAATACTAATACTAGCAAGCCATAGCTTATATCAGAAGAATCACGGCTTTATTCAATTCAGTTCAGTTCAATTCAATTTTATTTATATAGCGCTTTTTACAATGTAGCATCGTCTCAAAGCAGCTTTACAGTAATGCAATTATTTAAAAGGCCAATTCCAAGTTGAGCAAGCCCAGGGCGACAGTGGCAAGGAACAATCAAAGTCATGGAACTTTTATTTTGAATTGGAGAGAGACAAGAGTAAACAGGATATTGCATCATCCAGAGGACCCCAAGTGACCTTCACTGATGATTGATAAGGTTTGTAAATCTCTCTTAAATATTGGTAAAAATAGCCATTTTCAGTTCATAGTCAGAATTGTACATTTTACATGTCAGGTGGTACAACCAATGTAAAACCAGGAAAAAGTTATTTTAAAGTAATATTTTTGATTCTATAAAATAATTAAATGTATGAACTTGCTAGCATAGTCAAAAGGTTATTTAGGTGTCCAAGTAGTAGCCGGTTTTATTTGAAAATATTAGCAAAAGTCAGGTGGTGCAACCAATGTCAGGTGGCGCAACCACAGGTAATGCCATTATTGTATGACATAAATGATATTATTTCATTGTTTATATAATACATGTTTATTAATTGTAAATTAAAATATTATATTAAGTTTAAACACCCTTTAAATACCATTTTCATGATTTATATAAATATATATTTTTATCATTTTAGATGCCACTATCAAGTAAAGAAAAATCATCTCGCCAGAGAGCGCATTAAAAATGATCCTGTAGCAAGGGAAAGATATCTTGCAAAAAGGAAAGAAAGGTAATAAATCCTGATGAGTAGCAGGTTTTGTATAGTATCTTTTTAGTGCAGTCAGAACATTAAGAATGAATGAGAATGAGAATAAGCCAGTTTACAGTGTTTGTCATGTTTTTATAGTTATCAGTGGAAAAAGAGAGAGGGAAAAATTATGAAGCCCCCAATCAGACAGTTGTCCAGAGCAGAACAGAATAAATTGAGACATCAGTGGAGGCAGGATCAGAGAAAGCACAGGGAAATGAAAAGGGCTATGGAGGAAATCTTGAATTCCACCCCCTAACCCCCCCCCACCCCCACCCCCTCGATGGATACATCACTCATAACACAGATTCAGCAGGACACCTCTAGCACTGTTGCAGAGAAGAATGTACAGCAACCAAAAGCATCTTCAAAGCCACTGAGAGTAGCAATCAACAACTTGAAATGGCAACGAGAGAAACCCTATTGTGCCATAAAATGAATACCATGAAAAGAGCAATTAAAGCTGCCAAAAGTGAAACAGAAAAGTTACAGAAACTAGCAGAAGGGCAGAAGACACACATGAATTTTTTAAAAGATGCACAAACAGGTACATACGCTGACCTGTTGAATATTTTCAATAAAAAACTAGATCGCCTTGCAAAACACCATTTCAACTGGTTGCACCAGGCAAAAGAGTGCAGGGCATTAAAAGAAAGCCTGTAAGAACACGAAATTGTCCTCCATGTTGATTTTTCGGAAAACTTTGCCTGCAAACTTAACAGTGAGGTACAGGCATTTCACTTTGGAGGGAGTAGAAAGCAGGCAACTGTACACACCTGTGTAGCCTACACAGCAGCTGGAGTGCAGTCTTATGCCAGCATCTCTGCATCCCTCTGGCATGATGAGAGAGCTGTGTGGGCCCATCTTGAACCAGTGATACGAGATGTATTGGATAGTCAGACCCCACAACCTACTACTCTCCATATGATGAGTGACGGACCTGTCACTCAATATCGCAACAAAAAAACTTTTACTTTCTTTGCACCTTCCTTTCAGGATTCACTCAGGTCACTTGTAACTTCTCTGAAAGATCCCATGGGAAAAGTGCCCCTGATGGGGTTGGGGGTGCTCTTAAAAGGACTGTTGGCTCTGCTGTCAACAGGAGAGCAGACATCCAAACCCCTAAGGACTTGTGCAGCTTTTAAACAGAGAGACTGGCATCAAGTGAAATAAAGCTCTTCTGGGTGAGTGAGGAGGATATCAGAAGGCTTGATGGGGCTGTTCCAGTTGTTGTGCCTCCTGTAAAGGGAACTCTAGCAATACACCAGGTGATCTCATTAGAACCAGGAACATTGTTGCACAGAGAACTCTCCTGTTTCTGCAGCAGACCGCATATATATGCGAGTGTCATAACACGACTATAGTCAGCTTCAAAACAGAGAACACAGGCCAGTGTTCAGGATGACCATGAACTCATTGGAAAGTTTATCTTGGTGAAATATGAAGACCAGCCATTTGTAGGACAGGTTCTTCAGGTGATTGGTGATGAGATTGAAGGCAGTGCAATGCAGCAGATGAGAAACAAAAATGTGTTTTCATGGCCCCACCCAGCTGATGAGATATTGTAATACTTAACTGATGTTCTCCAAGTGCTATCAGAACCAGAGCCTCTTAATTTACGACACTCACGGCTTACCAATGCAGACTGGAACAGCTTTAGTAAACGCACCTGAAAAAACAAGCTATTAGCCCTCTACTAGTTTTGAACATTTCAGAATGCTGTTCAATTACTACTTTAAAATCTTGTTTTAAACAATTATTTAGCTTGTGTTGCAATCCTACGGCTCTATATATATATATTTTTTTTTTATTAATTTTTT
Source organism: Parotocinclus haroldoi (assembly GCA_034779995.1). NCBI lineage: Eukaryota > Metazoa > Chordata > Actinopteri > Siluriformes > Loricariidae > Parotocinclus > Parotocinclus haroldoi. The sequence continues at coordinate 58,263 of JAUZST010019987.1, forward strand.
TGTGTGACTACTTTGGATTCATGCATTTAGATATTTGAATTTCAGTGAATGTATGTTTTTAATCAAACTAAACTGACATGTTATCAATGAAACTTTATTGCTGTTTGTTGTTAGTTGTGAAAACACTAGGCTTCCAAATTTTATCCTGTCTTTAGGGTATCAAACTACTACTTAGAATAGTTGTTTTATATATACTTTATAAATACTTTTGCATTTTGATGCAAAGGCATGTTTTTAATAAAACTAAACTGATTTGTTAACAAGTAATGAAACATAAAAGCTTTAGGCCTATTGTTGATTGTTGTTAAATCACTACACATTTTCCATACTATAATCCTGTTACTATTAATGTTTTAAATTCACTGACTACTTGATGCATAAATAGTTTAGTGGATCTAAGCAGAGAAGTTTTTTCATTAAATAGGTCTGCTGTTGTTCAGCTACAATTCATTTATCAATCGTATGCATTGTAGCCTATTATAATTTTAATTGAATGTGAAGTGTGTCAATTTTAGGCATGTGATGTTGCCCACAATTATCAGTTTACTACTGTTAAATGCACAGTTATCCAGTTTTAAAATTTGTTTACTAAGATCTGTTACTTCTTACCCAAATACAGTTTTTTACATGTGAAATAAATACAATTTCTCAACATATTTCCTATCATTTGGAGTCTGTCAGGCGGCGTAACTATATCGTCAGGTGGTGCAACCAGGTAAATTAGAAAACCAGTTTTAAAAAAAGATGTAAAAAAAAAAAAATATATATATATATATATATATATATATATATATATATATCTCAATCAATTGGTAGAAAACTGTGATGTACATATCTACTGCATAACCCAGTATTCATTTTTAAATTTGTATAGTATTTTGTCTCTCTTCAAATGTTCAAAAGTTAGATGTTGTTAAAACAGTAATAAGCTCCAAGAAAGCAATAATCCTAAGTAACTTTTAATACACAGGTCATCTACAAAAAAATTGTATGTGAACCACTGTAGACACTCTCAGGTCTTCTAAAAAAAAATACATCTTCGGTTGCACCACCTGACGGTTTTTGGGTGGTGAAGTTAGAAATACAGTGAGAAAATTTAGGTAAAACCTTTTATATGTTGTGCAATACATATGACTTGCTAAAATACATTCTCCTAACCTCAAAAAATGTATTATATCAACTTTTGAACAATATTTTTAAAATTGCATTTCTAAAAGTATATTTTGTCAATGACCCTTAAACACTCCAGTAGCTGTAACTGTCACAACTGTATCCACACACTAATACACCACCACCACCACCATACAATGAAATTCTTTGTGCAAAGCTCCAGGGTGTGAGAGACAAATAAAAAAGTACAATTTACAATAATAAATAAAATAATTTAAATTAAATTTAAATTAAATAAAATAATAAATAATAAATAGTGCTGACTATTAGAGGTTTAACAAATGATGTACAGAAAAAGATTAACTACAATCTGTAATTGTAAAATTGTATGGCGCTTCTATATGGAATGTGGAACTGATCAAATGGACAGATGAGTGCAGAAACAAGGAGGTGTACCTAATCAAGTTCATACATATTTTTTGGATCCAGCTTATCCTGTTCAGGGCTGTAGGGAGGCTTTACTAAAATTGAGGATCTAGAATCCTGCCTCAGGCACAATCAAGTCCATGAGATGCATAACCGGGCCATAAGGCACCACCAGGACCAAACACAGGTCATAGCATTGGCAACTATCCTTTTTACCATATGAGCACATAAAAGACCACTTTTGACCAATCAAGTTAGGGTCAATGGTAGGGCTGCAACTAACGATTATTTTAATAATCGGTCGAATATTTTTTCTATTAAACGATAAATCGGATATTGCAAAAAATATTTTCCATGTCATTAATCGGAAATAGAGCATTGAATAACAGAGAAAATAAGTGCTTATGATAATTAAATTAAATTAAAGACTTAAAACTGCTGTGGTTTTCTGTAATGAGACAGACAGTATAGCATGAGTATAGATAGATCAATTTAAACAGGTCAATAAACTTTTATTTACAGCATTAGG
>JAUZST010019988.1:0-32768 GCA_034779995.1 Parotocinclus haroldoi
TATATATATATATTAATATAAAGACAATCCAGACTTCATGATATGGGACTGTGTCAGTGCCCTTGTGTCATGTTCAGTTCTGTGATGGCAGCATTAATGCAGAAAAGTACATTGAGATTTTAGAGCAACATCAATACGTTTAAGATGACATTTTCCAAGGACGTCCATACATTTACCAACAAGACAAAAAGTTTTAGTTAGGACTGAAATATGTCAATCCATTACCGTTTGTCTTTGAGAAGCATTGTTTTTAAACATTTTCTATACTATACAGTTCCTTATCCACTATATTACCTTATCCATATCCACCCTAATTCTTGTGAGCAGTGTATAATTTTTTGTACACATTTTTGACCACTGGAGATCTTCTGCCCACCTTTGCTCTTTATGATGGGTGTTCAAATTAAAACTTATATAAGTGTTGTGGACTTTATGCAAAGGCTGTCAAAACCATTGTTGAGGTTTTTTGTCAGCAGTGTTCTTCTGACAACTATTAATTGGCTTGTCGTCTATTTCTCAGAATTTGGCTATGAAGAATGCAATAGAGCTGTGTGAAATTGGTGGTCTGAGTGTCGGTTGTTGAAGTCTGCAGGCTGTAATACGACAGCTGCGTTACCGGGACATCAGAATCATCTTTTTCATCTTCAGTTACCTGTGAACAACAAAAGTTTTTAACTTTGTATGTTGATAACATTTGAACCACAAGGGAGATTGGTCCCTGGTCTTTGATATGCTACATGACCACCTTCCCATTAGAAAAACTTGATCCAATATGGCTGCTTTTAAGATGGTGGCCTTGATACTGACATAGCCTAAACGACAGCCCCCCTCCTTCCATTACTTGCTGGGGTATTCCCATATGTCAATTTCCCTTGTTTTTGAAATACAAGGGTGTCCTGTGCCTTTGGACTCACCCTGTTTATACAAACTGCATATACCCATTGTTGTTCAGGTCCCTGGAGTTCCCGGAGAATAAGACCTATTCGTCTCTGGCCACAGTTGGCTTATCACTGGGTAAGCTGAAGGCTGTGAGGCTGCGTTGGGAAGGTGGTGAGAGCTGGAGCAGCTGGTGGAGACGAGTCACGACCATGATGGGAGCGAGCGGAGGGGTGCAAGGCACAGAGTTCAGTGTGGCCAAAATCCGCCTCAAATCTGGAGAGAGTCAGGAAAAGTGAGTGACCTGTTTGTAGAGGTTAAATGTGAAAACTGGTTGAAAGGCTACAGCTTTTTGTAATACTCCCTCTAGTGGCACTTTGTACATACTGCAACCTACATTGCGCATTCAAATGGCTCACGTAGAACAATTTGGCTCATTACCACGATAGCGTTACAAAACCTAATCCAGAACTCGACTCCTGGTGGGCCAGAGTCCTAATTGATCCCACCAGTTAAAATTATATATATATAAGTCAGAGCTGCATCTACTAGTTTTTAGTTTGATAGACCGATAAGTCTCATATAATAAATTCTGTTTCGGTCACATTAAGCTATTTAGGCAGCGTGCGACAAACAGCTTCCACAATGGAAAGCACACTTTTCACCCCCATTCATTTACAGTTCTAGAGTTAAACTCTGTGCTTGTTTGGGAACGAGGATGTATTAGATTTCAGTCGTGCTCCAATGCAACTACTAAGTACAATGAAGAGTAGCCCGTCTGTATAGTACTGTATTATAGAGAGTGCAGTGATAGTGTTATTCAGTTACAGCTGCATCTTCATCTTTCTAATTCTTCACAGTAAGTGAAGAGGAAGAAGGAACTCTGAAAACAATCAACAACAATGAATTTAATCAGCCAGGAGCTGCTGCAACCTTTCTTTAACAGTAAAGACGTTTCCACTAAAAGAAAAGTTGAACAAAAATGTTTGTGTATGCAGTCATATATAATTCTTTAACAATAATGCAACCGACAGGTCAAATGTTTAATTAATCGGAATAGGCCAAGAAAACTGCACTACAAATCATCGTTACAAATACGTAATACTTCATTTACTTTCAGGACATGGTTCTGTGGTCCAGCAGGTGAGATCACGACGCTGAAGCCCTCACAAGAGCAGGAATTTGTTCGTTGTCAAGATCTTTCTAAAAAGAAGCGCAGCACTAATATTTACAGCACAGCAAGAACAAAAATCTGCGCACCGAATGAAACGAATAAGCTCTGCTGACTGAACAAAAGGTTAAATCTGAAAGAAGTATTTGGATGGTGCACTTCATTTCAATTGACCATTTTTATTAATGCATTTCAAGTACTCAAAATTACATCTCTTTGCACAATACGTTTTGAAATGTTAAGTAAAAATGTTCAAAGTGAACAAAAAAATTAAGTACTGTATAAAACACAGTTAACATTAACAGACAGTAGTATTTTTTGTTTGTTTCTAACTTTTGTGGTCATTCTGCCTATATCGCCTACAATATTTTTTCTTCGATCATGACATTTTCAGTGCACTTATTCTATAAAGATCGACAAAGACTATACAAAAAAAAAAATCAATAAAAGAAATGTGAGATACAGGCAGGTATTTTTCCTCTATCTTCGTAACATATTACATGAGAAACTGACATAAAAAAAGAAAAACTATGCACTTCTTTGAATTTCAATATTCCGATTGCTCATGAAGATAAAAACAAATCTAGTAGCATAAAGTATATCCTGACAATTGTGGTGTGGGGGAATAATAATAATTAAAAAAAAACAAAAAAAAAAACTTTTCCAGTTTTCAAAATGAAGAAAAAAATGCCACGGTGTGGTCACATTTAATTTTTCAAACATGAGGGAAAAATAGACATACAAGTATCAAAATCTTATATTTATCTTCAAATTTAAAAGAAATGCCCCAGGAACTGTACATAGTATACAACGGTAAGTATTAGAGCATTGTCCAAGGGAAGCAGGTTTCACGATGGCATCTTCGCTGCTCCACGACTGTTTAAGACACAGATCTGACATTAGATAGTACAAAATACAGCCCAGTCTCTTCACAGAGCAGAATGTATTTAATGGGCGCGACGTCCACTCTGAATGTTTGTGTACCTATGTAAGCCTTAACAATGCGATCAAACGAATCGGAACAAGACTACACCACGATGGCTATGAAGCTTGTTTATTTTGTGCGGGTGTCAGAGACCGTCTCTAAAAGTGAGGTATAACCTGAGTGGTGTTGTCCGTGCTACAATCTCTGAAACACCTGAGACTGCTCTCCACTTCCTTCCACTAATCTACTGTAAAACAACTACTTCAGAAATCTTCATGATGGAGATGCTAGTGATCCAATTTCAGGTGTTCCATGGAGCTTTGACAACTCAACTCGTTATCACGGTAGCGTTAACCGAACCCTAACCGGACCCATGACTGCACAGCTCTGTTCCTGGTCTGTAGGTGTCCTGATTGATCCCACCAGTTCAAGTACCAGGTTTAGTGGGTCTGTTTGACTAAGCTGTGCTGGACTCTGCCCTTCCAGTACCAGAGCTGGACACTCCTGACATTATCATTACATTAATGATTAAGGCTGAAACATGATTGCTTGACTTAAGTGGTCCTTACTCCATATTAGTTGCACAACATTTAGTGTAAATAGTTAGGGCAAGACGACTAGTTTTCATGAAGCGTAAGTAACATAAAAAACATCTTATAATGCAAGAACACTTCTACAAATACAAGCCATTTTCTAGACTTTTGACAATCCACTCAATACAAACTGATGTATCATATTACAACAACGAGATTTCATCTGACAACTTGAAATGCTTTAGTGTTTCTTGCCTAGGCAACGTATTAAAGAGGAACGGTCATGCACTTAAGAGTCTTGTGATTAATTACTAATTACTAATCTCAGCAAACAAATGCTGAGGGGAAAAAAAAAACATAGCATTCTACAGTGGTTTTAAAGATACTGTGCAGATTTTAGAGCAAGACACTGTGACATGTCTCTGCACTGATAAAACAGTTTAATAGTTTATGCTGCACTGTTTTTTACAGACAATCATATAAATTGTGTGTTCTTTGCTCAGAAAGTAAAAGCAAACAGCTTCTTCTTCAAAGCTTTTGTTCGTGAAGTGTTTTCCTCTATTAACACTAGCCAAACTTGACCGTTCCTCTGCAGGCTAAGACTTTAGTCATGTGTGTTGACTTTTATCATATACATGGCAAATGGAAGTGATGTAAGCATGGCTAAATTTTACAGTACTTATCCACTAGAAGTCACAGATCCTTTGTAGCTGCTGGTTTTTTTCAGACATTGGTGAACCTACACAGATGCTCCTTCTTTGACTGTGAATGTGGACAAGAAAAGAACAGCTTGGAAATATGCAAGTGATTCCTAAAGAATAAACAAATGACATGCACTCAGCTGCCACTTTATCAGGAACACATGTAAGCCTAATTAATCATGCATTTATCCAATTAGCCCCTCACGGCAGCAGCATATTGCATAAAACCTTACAGACACAGGTCAAGGGCTTAGGCCAGTATTAAAACCAGCTATCAGAAAGGATAAAATTTAAAAGCTTTTTGCGAGCAGTGTATGATCGACTTGACGCTGATTGCTGCTGTTGAAGTCAGAGGAGTGGATTAAGTATTTCAGAAAATACAGTTTCCTTGGGATTCAAAGGCTTCCTTGGACAAGAATGGCCAGAATAAATAAAATAATCACACTAACTGCGGTGTTCAGAAAATGGTCTCAGAATGCATAACTCTTTGAACCTTGAGGTGGATGGGTTCCAACAACAGAAGATCACATGGAATATTATCTAAGAACAGGAATCGGAGGTTACAGTGTAGGCAGCCAAAGACTGGGAAATAGACCATGCTCAGATGAATCTTGAATTCAGCTGGGACACGCAGACCCACGGTGTCAGAAACGACTTTAATCTTCTAACTCAACCTGCCTAGCATCAACAGTTCATGTTGCATGTGGAGTGTGACGATAAGTTTTCCTGGGCTCACACTGGGTCCCTTAACACCAATAAAGCATTGTTGGAAGGCCACAGCAATGCCTATCCGAAAATGATCGCTGGTTGTCTGTATCCTTTATTGACCAACACCTCCTAATGGCTACTTTTAGCAGGATATTGCACCTTGTCAGAACATGGAATTGTGAAACTCTCCAAAGTTATTTTAACTTCCAAAAAAAGTTTGATAACCACTGCTCTTAGATACGAATCCAACACCTTATTAAATCTGCAAGGTAAATGGTAGTTTTGAAAGCAAATTTGTCAGTATTCCAACAGTGTTTCTTATAAAGTGGCAAATGAGTAATGGACACGTTTAGCTGAAGACCACTGCTTCTCCAAACGCATTCTCAGCATGTACAGGGTGAGTAAAAATAGGCAACAGGACATCCTTTTATTTCAGACACAAAAAGGGAAAAGGACATATCTGTCTTTTTAGAAAACATGTGTAACATGGCCACCGTCTTACAAAAACTGCCATATTGGATCAAGGACAGTTTTTTTCAAATAGGAAGGTGGTCATGTGGCATGTCAAAGATGACCAAAATTGTCTCAGAAATTACCACAATCAGATTTGCAATATCTCCTGGACCGCAACAGCCATAGCTTCAGACTTCAACAACTGACACCCAGAAAGACCACCAATTTCACACAGCACTGTTGCATCCCTCATAACCAAATTCCCCAAAACTGGGACCGTGTACGACAAGCCACGTAGTGGTCCTCCGAAGACCGCTTCCAATGAAGAAACCTCAACTATGGTTTCGCAGCCTTTGAGAAAATTCCACGACGCAGCATGCAACGTGTCCTGTGACTGTTGACTCACCCTGTACATTCCAATACAAGTATTGTCATATTGTGAAAATTAAATCTGGTGCAGTGACAATCACTGGATTGTAAAAGAATTGATAAAGTGAGGTGAAGAGATCAGAAAATGATGGAACTATGAAGGCTATCATCCTGCCTGGAGTTTTGTGCTGGATATGTGCAGCACTCACAAAACCAAATAATACAACCAAACAATACCGACTGAAATGTTTCAAACTGATTTGAATGACTTGAATGTACCATTCCGCCTATCATCCCTACTCCTCTACAACCGGCCCTTCATTTTTCTGTCCAAGTCCTGAGAATGTTGATTAAAACGGCAACTTATTTTGTATCTGAACAGTAAAAGAAACAGTTTTTCACATATAATACAAATATCTTTTCTCTATACAGTTGTAATCTGTACATCGGCGCAGCCGGCAATCGCTGCGTGGAAAAAAATAACAGCCTTCATCATTTGTTTGATCCTTAAATATGCTTAAATCGTGTCTGAAACACAAACCCTACCCTGGTCCCTTACACCGTGGCAAACTTTCACTTTATCAGCTGTGAGGTTTAAACATGTGAAGGAAAAATACTCATGTGAAAATCTCAATTTTGGTCTGTTCTTCAGGAGACATTTTTTGAAGGGTATAAGACAAAGGTTGGAGTTGTTCACCTATCATCTTTTCAGACTGAGAGACCACTTCTTGAGCACACTTCTACTGCTGCGATGTTTTTCACCATGCTTGAGCGGCTCAGTATTACAAACTGGAGTAAATGGAAGCATAATAGACTAGTCCAGATTTCTTCAATGGAGAACTGGACACATTGTAAACGGTTTCTGGTTATGTATGACTTCTGGGGAAAAAAAAAAAAAAAAAAATTCGTACCAAAATGATCACATTTTGCAGTGTGTAACTGTTAAAATAGCTCCTGGGTAACTTGGTGTAAGACCGATAGTTTTGAAATGATTCCATATGCTGCTCCAGTTGGAATCTTTGGAGTGAAGCATTTGATCTCTAGCCACATGGAAATTCAGATTAAACCAAACTGGAGCTGTAGAACTGCATAAGGAAAGTGATCGGTATTCTTGTGTTGTCTAGTCAAGCTGAGACTAGAATCCTCTGCATCTGGCTGAGAAGCAGTTAAAACCTTTTTAACTATTATCCTACTGTATGCAGGCACTGGCAGAGTATGGTAGTGTGGGTATAGGTGGCTTTGGGCTCTCAGCGCCTCATCTGGCCCATCTGGTAGTTCTCTCGAGGTTGGCGTGGGTGGCGTGGGGGCTGAGGCTGGCGCTGAGATGGGCGCTGGTTCTGATGTCCATGGGCATGAGGGTGCTGGTTCTGGTTGTGATGGTGATGGTGGTGGTGTTGCTGCTGTTGTTGCTGTTGCTGGTTAGCGTGTTGGGCTCGTCTCCTCTTTAGAGTTCCTAAGAAAAAAAAATCTTAAACCATTAGAATTGAATTAACTACATTATTTAATGATTCATAATATTAACAATTTATTAATTCATCGTCTTCTCCACTTATCCTAGTCAGGGTCGCGGGAGTGCCTGGCGACAGAGGGCGCAATTCAGGAGCAACGTAGCCATCGTAGAGCACACACACTTTAGAATTTGGAATGTGAGAGAAAACCAGAGTGCCCGGAGAAAACACACACGGACACAGATAGAACACGCAAACTCCACGCTTGATGCAAACTCTCTGGATGTTGTTAAACACTTCCATACAGCTGAAACTTTTGCTGTTCGTCTGGTGCCGAAACTGAACATGCCTGGGCTAACCCGCACAGTACAGCAAATAGAACAAACGGCATTCTTTAGTAAAAAAAAATTCAGATCTGCAAATGTTCACTTTACTGTTCTGTGTTCCCTGTCCTTGCATTGTGCCATTGCTTTTTAAAGTGAAACATTAACTGATTAATTAAGTGCATTGGAACATTAAGCTTTTTCATGATATGCGTTTTATAATTTAATTATAAACAATAAAAGGCTTAACCTGAAAGGCACCAAAAACATATTTCTGCACTAGACTAGCATAAGGAGAATAAGGAAATCTGTTGTCAAACAAAACTGAAGAGTTGGTCCTCTTTTTTATCCATAATCAAATGAAATATCTGTATTATCTGTAAAACAGCATTATTGTAGCTCTAGTCAGTACAGTAACTTAGTGTAAATTACCTGGTAGAGGTTTCGGCGGTGGTAGTTTGGGGTTACTACTGGGTGTGTGCACACTGCAAATCTTGATGAATCCAGCCATGAGCATAATCAAAGCAATTCCCATCAGCAGCACTGCCCACCAGTGAGCCTGTCAATACAGAGTATTATTAGTTTGCATTATCATTAACTAAAAGAATGCTGCAAAATCACTGCAGGGACAAGTTTCAGTTAGTGCTCTAACTGTTGTGGGTCCTTGAGCCATGCCCTTAACCCACGGCTGCTTGATCTGTACTGTAAGTCACTCTGGGTAAGAGTATCTGCTAAATGCTGTGAAATCTGAATCATTCCCCAAAGACGACTGTAAACTTACTCAGATAAAATATCACCAAATCTCATTCCTGAACATATTTCGTAGTGTTAGGGAATTCAGATGCCATGAGGATGTGTACTTTCCCAGCATCAGCGTTTAGATAAGTGGTGTGTGTCAAATTTGATTATGAATATATGGCCATATGAATGCCAAGACCTAAGATTTCCCAGCAGATCATCACCCAGAGCATCACACTGTAATTGCTAATCACATCGCCTGTCAGCGGTGGAAATGTTATGGCTGATCGGTATAAATAAATATCACCTGGAGGTAAAGTGGTAGAATCGTATGTTAATTACACCGTGATCCTGCTGGAAATCAAATGCTATATTCAGAGCTATTTTAAAGTAGGACACTGGATTCAATGATGCTGACAGTAGTTAGACTTTAATGTTATGACACTTACAACTATCCACTCGGCAATGTTTTCATACAGCTCTGGGTTAAAGATGGCTTTCTTCAGTCTGGCCAGTGGCCCATCAGCATCCACCAGCCTGCACTTCATGAACACGTCGCAGTAACCTTTGAAGTCATTGCAGGGGGAGCCAGCCTGCAGCGTGGTCACCTTCTTATTGAAGAATCGGGCCAGGCGCTCAGAGCCTGTACTGCTACATGTGCTGGGGTTCACTGTAGGACAAAATAAGAGAGAGAGATTATTTTCTCTTAAACGTCAGTGTCTACTGCTGACTGTACCAGAACTATATAGTGTCACATAAGTTGGTAATAAAAAAAACAAGCAAAGAAATTAAAACTGTATCCAAATTGGATTATATTTACATGTGCTCGTGGGGTCTTTTAATATTCTACTTTTCTACTCTATGCCTGACCAGAAGCGCCTCTCTGTAATTTTACAGGTTTTTGACTAGTGTTACTTGGGAAGTCAAATCAGAAAATTTACATAATCTTCTAATGAAGGCTTAAAATGAGTCAGTGCAATATTAAATGAAAAAGATGCTGGAAGAACTCCTACTCACTCAATTTTTATTCCATCTAGTCTAAATTTCCATACAGTCTAGGGTCACGAAGGGGGTTGGGGGCCTAATGGGCAGCACAGGGCACAATATGTAAAATTTTACTTCCTTCTGGATATAAAAGTCTTATCGCTGAGAAGCGGTTTAAAAATTCAATCACGGATGTCCCTCGATACACAAATCCAATCTGATTAGGTTTTAAAATTCAGGCAGAAATATATGCAAGACTACAAAACCAGAACCTCCCTCACATACACATACGTACGCAATGGTACACATGATGAAGAACACCCTGCTCTACCGATCTTCACAGATAACAGACAATAAAAAGGCTGAAATATTTTTACATAATAAGATTTTCAGATCAGATACTAAAGGCAGAAGAGTAAAGAGAACCCAACACAGAAAACAAAACATAATACAAAACTTATTAACTTTTCAAGCCTGATAAGCATCAATAACTATATCCTTTGTTTGTGCAATGATATACTTGCACAAACATTTTGTGAATGTCTGAGGCTGATAAAGTCATATTCTTAAAATAGAACACTGAATACAGTCAAACCTGATTCATTCCATTGACTGAAATCCCCTGACTCTAATTTCAACATTAAATAAACTGCTATTACTAGAGGCTCACATACTTGATATATGGAACCATCCTCATATAATTAAATGCAATACTTAATTTGTTCCATATGTTTCTCTGAGGTCTCTACTTCCAAGTCTCTACTTTAAGGACTTGTGTGAAAGTCTTAAGATCTCAGATTTAGATATGTATATTTATAGAAGATTGTAAAGGGGTTGCAAGTTTTCAAGCAGGACTTTTAAATATAGTGGAATCAGGTAGGCATCCCCCCAATAGGAAATTATGTAACATGGGTTTTGTGTATAACATCACTTATTGACAGCATTTTGAGGTAAGATTCAAATAAACCTGTAAATCTGTAGTACACTGACTGCAAGAAATTTGTCTAAATGCTATATTAATTATTTCACATTATTACTAAGTGATATCACATGTCAATGAGGACAGAATATGACTAATAATATGAGTATACTGACTTTTCTCCATGCAGCAAACATGGCAGAGTTCTGTCTCATCCTTCCCATCACCACTAGCACAGGTGCACACTTCCAGTCCATATTTTTCACAGATAGAACCAGAGCATCCCTGCAAGTAAAAGGATATTAAAATATAAAAGGACATAAAAGGTAACTCATTCAGCAGCTGTATTTGTATTCGCATCTTGGACACCTGATACAACACGCTCAACACATTCAGCACGTTGGCAGTCAAAAACTGAGTATCATCTCACCCCATTCAGACAGACTTGTGTTTCTGCATGGCAGGCAGTGAAGTTTGCTTTAGGCTCTGATGTTGGACACTGGGCTGAGGCTCCATTACACATGCCCTGATGGGCACACTCTGATTCCTCACGACACTTCTCATTACGGGTTTTGTAAGTGCACTCAGCAGTGCAGCACGGACCTTGGCTGGGACTGAGGAGACAATGCAGGGTTTTAGTACATATACGGTCCACAGACACGGAGAAAAACATTTGCATATAAAATATGCATACACTAGAAGTCACTTTTACTGTCATTTGTAACTAAGCAGGTATGATGATGTATTTTACCTGCACACTTTATTTGGTTTGAGTTTGCACTTTTTGTTGTCTGGTTGGTTAGCATCATAGCAGCACTGGTCCCTGCACTGATCACTGTAGCCACAGTCACACTCCTCTCCTGGTTCTACAAGTCCATTTCCACAGATTGGCTGCCCAGATTCTGTTCAAATGTATGTGCGAACATGCATTAGAAGAACAAACACTATCTGCCCACTAACAGGTAGCAGGTCTGGGTAACATGTAGGGCTGTAATGATATTAACAACTCACGATTCGATATCATTCAGGATACTGAGTTTACAATTCTATTTTGGGTAAATTATTCAATTTACACTAATTAAATTTAATTAAACATACTATAGCCCCCACAACTAAAGCAAGTTACTAGAAATAAAGGATTTAAATAAGAAAGAAAATGCTGTATTTACAACCTACACAAAGAGTGAAAAGAATCAATTTTATTTCTGAATTTAAAAAAAGAATGCTCAAATTCTCATTATGATTTCAATTTTTATAGTTCTTACAAATGAAAAATTACAACATTTACATTTTTAAAATATTGAATAAAGAGCTTATTTTAATTACAATAGGTATTGGAGGTGGAGCTATGCAAACAAAGTAATAAGAAGTACCTAATACAGCAATCAAATAACTGTTTCTTTCAAATATCTCTGTAAGGAATTTAAAACTGGGTAAGCACAATAACAGTTCTCCAATACAAAAACTAGAAAACTAAAGATATTTGCTTAGCTGCAAGGCTCAAATGTCTGAAACCACGAATTAAAATGCTACTACTGTAATTTATAAGATCAAATATATGAAAAAAAAAAAACCCCACCAGTTTCCGAATTAGCATTTGGTGTGTATTGGATAAGTACTTTGTACCAAAAAAAAGCTGGCTTTAGCCAATTTCTTATAGAGGGTGTGGATCTTACATCTAATACTGTATTCCACAGTATGCAGAACGTTGTCCTATTTTCAGGGTTGGCATGGCCTGTGGTGGTGGGGAGCCAAATGTGATATCTTATAATGAACCCTTGCAGCACCCCTGTGCCCAACAAGAAAACACAACCTGGATTCCTTACCATCAGGTGACCTAAATCTGGAATCAGTACTTAGGAATAGACCTTACCCACGAAGCAGTTGCCCCTCTTTTTCTCCAGCACTTGGCTGATGTTGCGGATACTGCACAAGGAGAACTTGTTGTTGTTGAGCTTATCTCCTGATGTGGCTCGAGCATACATAATGTAGTTGCCTTTTTCCTTCTTGTCTTGGCTCTTTGACTCGCCTGGTGTGCATTCAGAGCCCGAGTCATGCTAAGAAAAAAGAGGAACATCTAATTAACCACGTCATCATCAAAAACTTACAATTTTTATTTGTTCAAGAATGTTCAACTCAGTGCATCACCGAAGCCTTCATAGCAGAGTCGTGAAGAAATAAGAAAGGAAGATCACTACTTCAGGTTGCCCTAACTTACAGGAGAACCAAAGTTGTGGCCCACTTCATGAGCGAAGGTGATGTGTGAGACCTTCGGGGGCACATGTGATGCGTAGTTCTGCACTGTAATAATCCCAGTGTTGAGAGACTTTCTCTTCCCATCAGAATACAGCTTACTCTTCTCACAGATACCACCAGAGCTCCCTGAAAGAACATCCAATAGATGTCAAATCAACATAATACAAGGATCACCTCTGCGATGTATTATTGCACCTTCTGAGCTCACAATGCATCATTACATCCCTACTACAGACTTCAAATTTCCCTTGTTTGAATGCATGCTTTTATGTACCTGAAGGTGCTCCCACCCAGGCTAGTCCCAGCACCCCATCATCAAAGTCTCTGTCAGTGAAGACATAGGCTAAGCAATAATCATCATGGTTCTGCTCAGAGTTCAGTTCCAGAAACTTCTCTACGCCGATGTTAGCAAAACGGAATGGGTTTGACTTGTCCCGCTCATCACTAGTGGTATTGATCTAAGGGAAGAGAACATTTCATAGGTTACACACAATAAACAATAAAGAGGCTTTAATCCTCTTGAATAATCAGATTCTGAATAATCAGAATCGCACAATTGTTCAATAAAAGTTATGATTCAAACTGAACTTACTCGAATTCTCTTCACCATGAAGCTAATGTTACGGATTCCTAGGAAATCTGTACCCTGATAGATTGCATCAATTGCTTTTACATGGCTGGAGATCTGAGGAAAGAACGGTATAATCATTAGACTGCTACATGATAAATTCTTCCCTTCCTACTAAAATGACTTAGTGATGAGGGAAATCCAGTCCATACACAGCTTTTTTATTAGCTAAACAAGTTCTGTAATAAACAGTAGCACTTTAGAGTGTAAATTAACGCTAGGTAATAGGTAGTAGAATGACAAATAAACATACATTCTTAATACAGAACGACATTGATCACAATACAGAAGTAAAAAGGAATTATGAGCAACACTGGCTGATGCTAAGAAAACATACTAAAGGTGATTCTGCACAACAATGTCTTCAGATTCTTCTCAATGTTTGTGTAGAAAGAAAGTCAGAACAAAACGTTATGAGGTCTAAAATCCTGGAATATGTAAGAATAATCTGGTTTTGGATTTGAACACGTATCCAGATTTGCAGACTGGAGTCAAATGTAAACTTGCAACTTTGAACTAAGAGCAAACAGCTACAGTGGATTAGTATAGTGAGGGAAGGAATGACTGAATGCCACAACACCAGTAACATTTTGGACCATATGGTGGTTTAACAGTACAAACTGGACCATTAGAAAACACATCTGGAAAAAAGTCCAACTTTCACACAAGTTTGATTTCTCCCAGATGAAAAAAAAAACAGGTTTTGAAAAAGAACACGCGTATATTAACGCCATCCATCACACTGTCTGCGTCTGAAACTGACAGACCATGACCCTGCATAAACTTTTTAATCTGTGCCTGTTCTACTTTATGCATTGTTTGGCTATGTTCAAATCAGACCGACCAATCGGAGCTCTGTTGTCAGGCAGAACAGCTCATCCTGTTGAAAGTAGAGCACAAGAGCTTATATGACAAAACACATTGACTATTAAAAAATATGGATATTAATGAAAATATCTTGTGGAATATAGCTGAAGGAATGATTGGGCTGGGGAATGATAGTGAAAACCTCAAAGTGACTTTCTGGAACCGTCTTCTTGGTTATCTATGTGCATTCTAGTTTGTCCATGCACACAAAACAAAACTATAGCTTCTTGTACTAATCTTCGCTCATGTCTTTGTTTATTTCGTTTTTTTAAAAGTTGAGAACGTGAAAAAGACAGCGTGAAATCTGGATGACAGAATATAAGAAGGGGAATTAAAGAAATCAAAAACAGTGTGTTTTCAGAGTGTTGAACAGAAAACGTACTGCATCCGCTTTTTCCTGTGAAAAAATCGTCTTGGGTGTGAACAGACCATAAGGTGTAAGGCATTAAGAAGTGTACTTTGGTGGTGGGAAAAAGCTATGGTTATGGTATAGGTTATGCAAAACTAAGACTGTTTCCAGCAACCAATGCTTACATGACAAAACGCAAATACATTGCCCCTTCAAGATTTACTATATTATCCTGAGAGGAAGAAGCATCTGAAACCTTAATTTAAAGAGGCCAGCTAACAGCCAATTTACCATGTGCCTTAATGACACAACAGTTCACCGATCAGATCATCAGCAGCTATTACCTGAGCAATAACAGCCTCTCTTGTTTTATAATATTTGTAGAAGAGGTGGTCAGTCTGAATAAATAGCTGGCAGGTATTTTTTTCCACTTGAGTCATCCTCTTTTTCCTCTGTAAGGTATTGTCATCAGACGGGGACTTTTCTGAGCCACTGTTTGGTGCCTGCAAAAATGAATGTTGAACGTTTACACACTCATAAGTTAAAGTCTTTCTATCTAAAAAAAAAAACAAATAATTTACAATGTGCAAAAAGTAATGCAAATAAATTAATCAATTACTATTTTTAAAGAAAAAAGGCCTCCATTTTCTCCTCACTGACTGATGAAACCTTGAAAAAAGAAAAACCTAACTGCACAAATTATCCCGTGGACCCAGCTGCAAAAATCTGATTGTATGACTCACCTCGACAGGTTCTTCCACAACAGATGTCTGATATTTCTTCATCCTTTCAAAGACAGAGTGGTCTGCACAGCCACCCTGAGGTCCATACTTGTGAGGATAAACTAACAGGCAATACAGGTTCAGGATCTAATTAGCAAAATCTAAAATTGTCAAATTACACAAAGCATACAAACAAATGTTATACTTACCAATATCGTCTTCACTGTAAATGACAGAGTGGAATGGCACATTTTTATCTGCCATGTATCTCTCAGCAGGCTCTACATAGTAAGTCCCATGATGTGTATTAATAAATCCCTCAAACTTTCCATCAACAACAGAGCCATGAGTAAGGGTGCCCTGCTCACCTGGAGGTAGAGTTTAATAATATTTAATAACAAAAAAATAACAGATTGAGGAGAGCAGAAGTCACACTGCACTTTTATGTGGAACTAACAGGTTTTCAAGTTGTCACTCATATAAATGAAGTGAGCCAGGCACAGCAGATTAAATGTACATGGACAGAAAGTGATATTAAGAGGTAAACAACTGATCCAATATCTTTGTAGCTGACCCAGTGACTATTAGAGCCAAATCTCTCTCACCATAGATTTCCCCAGTGTAGATATGCGACGTGTCATATGCCATTTCTTCTCCAGACACTTCCAACTTAAAATCGTCAGAGAAGAGATTTGCTTCCCTCTTCATCCTTAAATTAAAATGCCTGCAGAAAATTACATCGAAAGCAGTAGCGTAAAGTTAATACCACATTTTGACTCATAAGGGGATGTACTCTTACTGCAGTTCTACCCTAAAAAAAGAAAAAGCATTGACCATAAGAAGGTTCACGACAATGGTTAGCCTTGTATAGAGTACTTCAAGCATATTCTTTTCCCCAGCATTCAGTTATACACTGAAATTAAACAACCTTCCATGAGCGTGGAACTCCAGATGAAGGAAGCTGTCCTCATGAGAGATCGCTCTCTTGGCTCTCTGGTGTCTGTTGTGCACCAAGTCTGTGTCGTAGGACAGTCCCTCAAAGTGCCGGATGTATTTGTTTAAAGGATTGCCAAAATATCCTGTGTAGGACACAATGTAGGATGTCATTTTTAACACACTTCGATCACTTGCTCTTAAACTATCTAGTCTTCAATTTTGACTGCTTTTGTTCCTACACTGTGCTCAGAAGGCTATATGATTGCAAATATCCATAAACATTTTCTTCTTTGGGATGAATTAAGAGCACAGAAAACAGAAGCAATCCAAAATACCTGTTATCCATGTGTCTTGCAACAAATGATTAACAATGTCTCAAAAGGTTCATAAATAGAATATATTAGAAGCTAATATGTATTCATTTCATTTACATAAAAGTTGTGACTGTAATAGCAAAATAAAATAAGTAACTTTCCCATATTTATGATTCTTACTGAAAGTTTACAAGCTATATTCAGGTCTACTGCTGAAGACAGATTGGGGGCACTAATGCTGTCAAGCCTACTCTACATTCTTTATGATCATAAAATACTGCAATTTTCCCATTATGCATTTCAAGTGATATTCAGCAGTAATAAAACTAACAGATGCTATCCGACACTGTCAAAGCTTGCTGTAATGTAGCCTCTACACTGACTACAATTGTGAATAACGGAATAATTGATGATAAAAGTTAATAAAAATGTTTTTAAAATTAAACATCACCATCTCATTTGTGTGATCCATCATTCCTGTTGTATGGAGGCATAGAATTTACAACTTCTAGACATTATTGCATGCTACAGCAAATCATAACCTTTTCAATTTTAGTTTAAGTGCCTAAGAGCCCAAACAGTATTGTAACACCAATTGCCACTTAAACCAGACAAATGTTGAAGTTGTGCATTGCTTATCCTAAATGTTAATATTAGGGGTGGTAATCGATAGGCACACAATTCATAATTTAATTACAAGGGATGTGATTTGCTTATTAAAAGCTTATCCATGCATTCTGATGCATCTATTTTCTATACATTTTTTTCTTTCACACCGATTCCTAGACTAATTTTGGTCTAATTGCAGATGGTGTGGGGATCACCGTGTCAGAAATACCAGCCTCACACCAAACCGTTGCATACACATTTCTACTGTCGGAATAAGACCATGAGAGTCTTGCTAGTGTTGGTTCATGCTCGTGTTATCTCGTTTGATGTAAGGTGGTCAAGATTCGCATTTTAACTCAGTCTTTTTCTAATCCTGACCTTCCGATAAAATCAAATATGTTTAATATCATATCAACTATGTTAAAATTAGTTTTTAAAATGCACATAGAAATGTAATACTGTACAGAAATAATAATTAATATTATAGTGTTTTTATTAGATCTTAAGGTCCAATTACCATTCTTAAGAAACCACTATGTTTATTTTACTGCTAATGTGTGTTTTTTTTTGGGGTTTTTTTATTCATTGACTTATTATTTTGTGTCCGTGTTTTTAAATTTTTTGAAATAATCTCAAAAGTAATCTAGTTAAAAGTTTTGCATATAGTGACTATATAAGATCCCAGAAACTCTGTGACTTGTTTACAAATGTGAACGAGTGTCAAACTTTAGTCTATTAAAAATATTTAAAAAGTCTTTTTAAAGTCTTCTAGCATATGGCTAGCATGAAATGTCATTGAAACGGGAAACTGCTTCTAGACTCCAAAGTGAGTAACATACAGCAAATCCCTGGCAAGAAATGTGGGATTTAAAAGTGAGTTTATAATTTACTTCACTCTTTCCAAGTTGGGTGAAAGCTTTATTCACGTCTGTTGTTAAGCCTGTTATGTGCGTGCCACAGACCGCCGAGTAGTTTGCGTTCATTCAACAATATTACTTTGAATTGACACTGAATTGTTCACAAAAGCATCGTGATGCATCTAAGAATGCATTTTTCTCCCCACCCCTAGTAATTCAGTAAACATGCAGTAAAATAGTTTTGCCAGGCCAAAAGGCTATGAGAGTTACACCGAAGCTCATGTATGCGTTAATTATTTAACACCTTAATGATTACACAAAATGGTTCTTCAGTCTTAATGACAAAAGCTTTTTATAATAAAGGTGAAATGACTGATTGTGATCTAGTCTGATAGAGTGCTAATTCTATCAGTCTAAGTCTAAGTGCTAAGTCTTTCATATTTACTGCTTACATTTATTTCTATTGCATTCCCAATTTTATGCAAATATTATAATCTAATTTATAATCATTTTTGCATTCAAAATATTTCCTTTCTCATAATAAATAATTAATTTAAAACTCAGCAGTTTGAGTCATGTTATTTACTGGAATCTCTATTATTCACTACTTCACTGGCCCGTTCTTTAAAATCTTACACATTTATATTAGATATATTTAGCAGATGCCCTTATCCAGAGCGACTTAAAACTAATAAAGAATTACAATTCAAGCAATGGTGGATTAAGGACCCACCTCTGGCAGCTTGGCAGAGGTGGGATTTGAATCACTGGAGTCCAGTACCTTAACTGCTAGGCTACCCCAGTCCCAGTAGTTCACACACAGATTAATACATGCTATTTAACTGTGTTACTGTGTGACATATTTACATTAAATCTTATGTATTTGAATGAAGTTAGATTGACAGGGACAGAATGGAATCATTATTCCTGTGAGCTTAATCATTCCCAGGTTAATCATCATACATTTATACGGACTACTTGCTAACGTCCAAAAACTACAGTAACTTTCACCAAATAATAAATTACCTGACTTCATATGTGTAATTTCTAAGTTTCTGGAAATATGTCACAACATATTTTTAACCCCATGTTGTATGAAAACACTGGTTATCTCAAATCATCCAAAAGAGAAAAAAAGGATAAATATTTGACCACAAAAATAGTTACTGTCAGGCTGAACCAGATAAACAATCAGAGCTTAGGGAACAAATGCTTGAATCCAGTCCCATCTGAAAGTAAACTTATGTTTTGTTTGTTTGATTATGTCAGGTTTTGCAGATGTTATTTTACTGTTTTATTTAATCAGCCTTTCAAATGTGGAGTCTTGGTTGGGTTGATGTGTAGCCATTTAATTAGCTTGCTTGTTTTGCTTTGGTTAAATGTTTTATCTAGTCTGTCTGACATTGATACTTTTTTCATTTGTTGCAGTTATCTATGGCTTTCGACATGGGGCGTTTTATTGTAATCTTGGTTAAGCAGGTTCCACAAAGTAGTGGTTCCTCACCCTTCGTCCCAAACAGGAACGAGCGAGTTATTTGTGTGTGTCCAATGCAGCATCTGGTGTATAATACTTGGTCCCATAAGATGTTTGGGTGCTTCTTTGGTCCTTTATGATGTTAGGGGTGAATTTGTGCAGCCATTTATTGGTCTGCTTTTCCTCAACGTATTGGGTCAGTACTGATTTGGTGTCAGTTACTGGTAATTTATAATGTGCCTTCTGTACCGCCTTTGTTTTTTTTGCCAATTGATCTGCTTCACTGCCAGTGAGAGCACTGAGGCACATGTATGGCATTCAACTACTATATTCAATTGATTGAACTGTACATTTCCCTTCCATTTGGTGATGACTGAGCAGTGTCAATCACGTTTCTATCTCCCTCCCTTGCCACTGCATCTCAGTTTTGACCCCAGTTTTTATTTCATTATTTTATAACCATTTACAGAATTATACGAACAGAACAGTACCCTAGCAAAAAAAACTCCACAGTTGTAACCTCTGTAGCCACACAGATTTTGTGTTTTCTGATGCTACAGAGTCACCATTCACACTTGTGAAGGCGTTCTTCTTATCCTGAAATCAAATTATCTTCACATTTTCTTGAGCAGGTTTGATTGCCAGTTCAGTTTATTTGACTAGTGTTACGGCATAGTACTGTGCCTGGGATCCTTTGGAAAATGTTTTTTTTTCTTTTAAGGAGTATGACAGATGTGTGGCAGCATGCCCAAAACTACATTAAAACAGCCACAAAGTGCTGTGCAAGTGCACCTTTCTCACCACAAAACCCGCACTGTCATGAGGCAAGTGTACTCAGGCACACAATGCCAAAGCAAAATGTGAATGCAGGTCAGCGAGGGAATTGGGAAGGAGTAAAATTTTGCTCAGACACGGTACACAGCAACTAGGCGTAATGTCAGAATGCCCTCAATTTGTTGTGGGTATGATACAGGTCTCAGCGAGGTACTGCTCAGTGATCGCCAAATGGTACTGGGCTATTTCGAGGGCATATCAACTGAGAAAGTTTGAAGAACATTTAAAAATAATTTTAATTGGAATAAAAACTATGTAGTAATGAAAAACAGATTAACCGCAAGCGTGTTGGCCATGTGGAATTACTCAATAATAATAATAAAAATTTGATTTTATTAGATCTGTGTGTTAGTTGATTGAGAAAAGAAGCAAATGTAGGTTTTTTTCTCAGTGTGTTTAAAATTGCAGTTTTGCACAAGAACTTTTATTCTTATTTTTACGGCTTAGTTACTACGAACCTTGAGCTACTATTTTGACTTCGTAACAGCCCATAATTAAAGTGCAAAATGAAAATACATTATATTTTCAGTGTGTGACCAGATGAGACATGTCTTACATAAGGAACAGTTTCCATAGTAACAGGCAATTTGCTTTTAACCTAACTGGGTGCGAGTCTCACACAGGGTCTGATCATTTGTAACATACTGGCCATATTTACCATTTTTTCAAAACACTGTTGCACCAAAGCTCCAGAGCACAGCACTTTCTCTATTACAGCTTTGCTGCTGTCGCGTGACCGACATGCTTGCACTGTCCACCAATGGTGTGAACAAGAAAACCAGTACGGTATGATCATGACTAATCTAACAGCAGCTGGAGTTTTCTGCCACAAATTCAGTTAAGAAAGAAGTCAGTGTTTTATAAGCTAAAAGGTGAAAAACAGGGAACCAGTATAATCACAGACTTTGTTTTTCCACAATGTAACATGCCTATAAACAGTTAAAAATGGCACTTAACTCGAACATAAAACGTTACTAGTATATGAGGAACAAAGCTCTAGCATAACTGGACAATAATTAATCTTTAGGTTACTAACAGGCCCTTTCATTGGACTATAACACTAATTTCTCGTGTTTTTTTTTCCATTTCATCAACGTGATATGTACAAGACTGCATCTAAACAAAGTTTATCCTCAGCTGTATTCGTCGAATCCATTTTTAATGCAGGTATTTCCTAGGACGGTGACATAAATGTCGTTTTCGCTACACTCAAACGAAATAAGCAATAGTAAAAATCTTAGTCAAGTAGCAAAAAAACGCATAACTACTGATAACTATTGCTTAAATAACGACAAAAATCTGATTTGTCTGCAATGTATTACGTGAAACGTCAAACACATCCAACACAAGATAAAATAAATTACACATTAAATGACAGAATGGCACAAATAAACCTTTTACAACTCAATAGATCTGTTGTTAATGGAAAAAACGATCCCATTCAAGTCAACATTCAGCTATGAGAAACAATAAAATAACGAGGCGCTGCCAGTTACTAGCCTTAGTTTAGCCTCTTGTACATAAACAAAGACATATCTAAACCAATAAAGCACAATTGTACTCCAGTTAAATCGTCGACTTGTCCATAATAACCGGTGTGAAACGTAACGGCAGATCCTGCGAAGGGTGAAAGTGTTACCGTTTAAAAACCAACCGATTTGTAAGATACAGCAGTTCCGTATTATTAGCCCGCATAGCAGGGTTTGTTCGGCCAATGTGAACCAAACAAATCGTGTTCATTCCACCCAACGAAATAATAAACGTGTTATTTTATCAGGAAAGGTTCGTCCTGACTGACAAAGCATTATTTAACTGATGGAGAGCCACAAGCCGGTTATCTCTCGTCTCTTTAACGCTAGCGTTAGCTATCTGGGATATATGCTAATAAGATTGTAGCGTACCGTTAGCTTGTCAATAAGCCAGCGTCGCCTCCCAACACTGAACAACAACGCGTTATTTTTATTTCACCTAGATAAATTATGCCTTCTACTCTAGAACTGACATGTAAGAACTTTTTAGTTTTAGGTCGGAATCAATTCGGCTTTAGCGCCTCGACTCGCTAACCATCTTTTAGCAACGCTACCCGGCCCAGCTTTATCTCACCGTTAGCGCCCGCTTTATTACCCCCAAAACATTTCATCTCACGCTGCTCACACTCACCTTGAGTGGATTTCAGGGCGCACAGTAAACAAAGTAGCATTATCGCGGCCATATCGGGTAAAGTCATTGTTAATGCATTGATAGAGAAAGCGCTTTATTGTCCTGAATGAAACAGACGCCCCCTGTGTTTACAGCTCTCTGTGTCCTCTCTCACACACACAGTCCCGCTACCAACGTCATGGCGTCACACGCAGTCACTGACTGACAGGCCAGTAGTCAAAATGGATCTATAGGGAATGTTCTTCGTACAGTTTTTAATTCGCATTGGAAGGCATCATTTAAATATTTCAACGATAGACTAGTCACAAATCCAGTTTTCCATCTAATTTCATAATAAAATTAAAACAACATGAGAACTGATCGCCTTCCTCTTGCATTTTGTAATATGACTGCTTACTGGAGCTGGACTGGGTACAGAGATCACACTAGTCAAAGGAAACACCCTTTACTTGTCACATGTGCCTGGACTAGGTACTGATCAACTAGTGTGAGTACACCACACAAGGGTTTGCAAATGTCAAACAGAGCACATAATGAACAATTGTGCATCATGCAGAAATTTAAGGAAACATTAATATCATAGTATTGAATTGAGTTGCATGAATTCATATTGAACCAAGAAGTTCTGATTTAGTTTATGATAAATCTAAGCTTCTGGCCAAGTCATTTAATTTTGGATATGTATTCAGATGAGGAAACCAGACATCATGGGTTCAACATCTGGATCAGTAATGCTCCACTCTTCTGAATCATGTGTTCTGGCATGCTTAACTAGATCTTCAAGGCTCATTTTGTCATTTTACTATTGGCAAACGATCACTATATGGAACTGATATCATGCCTGAGGGCAGATGCCTGGGGTATTAAATAGATTTGATACATTTAGTAGAGAAGTACTGTATAGTAAAACCGTGGCAGATTCACAGTATACACATAGTTAGCATAACACATTAGTAGTCCAACTAGAGCTAACAGAACTAACTAGAAACTACATAGTTTATATACTGCTCACAAAAATGAGGGGATACTTAAAAATGAATGAAAATGAAAATGTACAGTTAAATAGACTATAAATAACTCTCCAGTGAAACAGAAAAATACAAAGAAAACAATCTGCAAACCAACTTAGCTCTTTGAAAAGATATCAATTTAAACACATAAAAAGATAATATTTTGTAGAGTTGCTCATTTTGATACACATTGTGTGCCATGTATGTTAAACAACCCTCAGTTAAAAGCACTGAAGACAAATAGTCACATATCCTTTAACACACAATTAATATGAAGGTCTGATTTTCACTACAAATTTGTTGAATTAAACAAGAAGCAATAAAACACCAGAGTAAAAATATTGGGGATAAAATAAATAAAAACCTAGAAGTGACTGAAAGTGGGAGTTTCCCCAAAATAAGCGAATTAAATATAGAAACAGATGTATAAGTACATAAGCACAAAAATGATTGAAATTTCTTGTGAAATCCATAGAGGTAGAACATCCAATCCTTATTAGCAGCACTTGACTGAATGGCAGGAATAATGGAAGGGAGCACGTTTGCACAACTGTCTGTACTTCAAATAACCTCTTCAGGTAGTAAATCTGCCCCAGGGTCAAGAGAATGAGCTCCAGGGCTTCTAAAAAATTACCAGTGTACCACTCTATTGGTGGTGTTGTCATTAACCAGACAATTAAAAGCTGATTGCTCTGTCTGTCTCATCCACATGTAAAGAAAATACATCTTAACTGGGTTCTGGTGGCTTAACTGGTGAGTTTGATTTGTTAGGACATCATGGAGCCACACTGGACACACTGGACGATGTAGTGGAGATTATTGCTTTGATCGCTCATAGATTATGACCTGATAGTGACTTGACTGTGATAACTTTGCACATAGGCAGTTATAATACAAGTTCTTAAGTACTCAGACAGCTGAGCAGGGGGGGAACAGAACTAAGATAGAAAATATGTGTCACTTTTAATAATTCAATTGAAATGTGTAATTTATCACTTTATTTTATTTTGTAGTTTTGTTTGAATTAAATTATTTCATATACTTTCCAGCGGAGAATGGACGCCAAAGGTGTGTAGATGTTTGTCAAAGTCATGGTTCAAAAATACACTTCTCATAAAAATGAGGGAATATTTCAAAAATGAAAATAAAGTGATTATAAAATAAGCACTTGTTTTAATATCATTAAACAAGATAATCAGAAAAGCAAATGAGAAGTCAAAGAAAGTGAGAAAATAAGATCCAAACTCAATTATGGTGATATGTTCATGTTTAATCAAGTGATATATTCATGAGGGTGAACAGAAGCATGTTAAACTGGACTATGTATGATCACCTAAGACTGCCAAAACACAATGACAGTGATGGTGCATGGACAGGATCAGACTCTCCAGCAGTTCTTATGGAATCCTCTGCTACTCTTGCTCCAGGGCAACCTTTAGCCCAAAAAGTGTTGTGGGAGGCACTGGACGGTTTGCCAAACGTCTTCCTAGTACATCCCAAGTATTTTCAATGGTATTTGAGTCTGGAGAATGTGACGGTTAGTCCATCCGTTTGATTCCTAACTCCTGAAGCATGTTGTTGACGAGATGCTCATAGTGAGGTCTTGCCTTAACGTTCATGAAAAGAAAGATGTTTCCAACTGCTTCAGCATAGGTTACCACTATAGGTGCAGGAGCTCATCTTGGTATGTTGGTATGATTCCACCACCACGAAGGAGGTCCTTTCTTGCATGAACCATGGATTCTCCTGTGTTCCTCGTTCACGCCAGAGGAGAACACAATGACTGTCAGGCTGCAAACTGAACCATGACTCATCAGAGAAGACTACATTTGACCACTCATCACAGGTCCAATGACGATGCTCATCAGCTCACCTTCTACTGGTTCTATTGTGTTCGGAAGATAATGGAATGCATATCATTAGTCACCCGGCATGCAGTGACAATTTTGTATGATTTGGGTGCATATCCATCGTCCAGTGACAGCAAGAGACTGTCCCTACAATTCTGTTGCAGTAAGGTCAAGTAGCAGTCATCTGTTGCTGTTGTGGCAGATGGGCGACCCTCCCCTAGTCTTCTTCATACTGTTCCACAGTATGATCATGCTTTGGGATGTTTCAAGTGTTGTTAACACTGTTGTCTGTGTTTGACCAGCTTTAAAACGTCCTCTGGCTCTAACGGAAGTTGCCCAGGGAATATCTTTTTGCGAGTGTAGGGATATCTATCTGAACCAGCTTCTCTTGATTCGAAGGACTAGCAGAGACAGTTAATGTGACTTGATCCCTTTAAAGATGCAGATCTTGACATGGAAGATGAAAGAGGAGTGACTCACCTATGAAGAACAGGTCTGAGGAGGAAAGTCAATCAATCAATCAATCAAAATTTATTTATACAGCGCTTTTTACAATGGAGCATTGTCTCAAAGCAGCTTTACAACAGTATATTATCTAAAAAAAATCCCAGAATCATGTCTTGTCTGACTGACACGCTTGGAATACCTGATATATTGGATAAATATCACTGAACTGTTACTTGAAACACTTGACTGCATGTGAAGAAACACCTCTGTCTGGTTCAAACCTGGTTTCTTTTTCCCACATAAGATAAGTGTAGTCAGAGTAAGTATCTGCCTCTGAGGGACTTACCCTGAGCTAAGGAATGCATCAGAAACATCTGCGCTCACATCAGTGGACATCAAGCACCAAAGACTTGAGTATGACATAATTCGTGGCTACAGTAAAACTAACAGGCAACTGATGATGCAATACTGATATCATAGTACATTAAATCTGTGCGATCACAGTACATCTGGAGTCCAGTGGCTCTGCGTTAACTCAGTATGGATATTTAGGTTAGGGTTGTTTTACCCCTAAAAATACAGAAACTCTCAATAACTGACCGTGATGTTTTAGGTTGAAGAATTTCTAATAAAGTGTGTTTCTTTTAAATATCCAATGAGAAAAATAACACATCCCCCTCATATATATATATATATATATATATATAGTTCTGATATAACCTGGTGTGTCACTTATATGACCACTGATGCAGATAGCGACGTTGAAGAAGCCAAATAAACAAACAAGCACTGACTCCTAACTCACTCATTCACTGTTTTTATTCTCTTGTTCAGAGTCACAGAAAAGCCGATGGCACATGGCAGAAGGCAGAGCACCAATCCCTTGTAGATGGATGTTCACACACTAACATCCACTTTGGAGACACCAATTAACCAAACCCACATGTCTTTGGAATGTGGGAGGAAACTCGAGTACCCAGAGAAAATGCAGAAATAGGAAGGACATGCAAACCCGACACAGGGAGAGTAGAGGGTCTGAACTAAATCGGGGATTCCGGAGCTTTGAGGTGGCAGTGTTAATGACTGCGCCCCCGTGCTGCCTTACTGACTACTATCATTCTTATATACACAGTACTGTACATCTGTACATAAACTTAAGCCACCACTAGATTTGTATTTTATCTAGTTTGGTTATATTGCATACAAATTCCCTGTATTTTCTGGTTGTGTTCTAATAAAGTATTAATAATAAAGTATTAGTAAAGTAATAATGATATAGGGTTATTATAACATTCTAATGGTGTTATCATCTAATGGTGGCCTAAGACTCATTACCCTGATGTTGGCTTCATGTAACGCAAGTAGATCAGCTGCTTTGGATTAGACCCAGCCCCCAACCCTGACAGGCACTGAGACTTGAAAACCGCCAGCTGGCAAAACAAGATGCAACTAAGTAGGCACCCAATTGAGAAAGCCTACAGCGACAGTGGCAAAGAAAAACTGTCAAAATGTGATGGGGAAGAAACATTATTACGACCAAGACTTGAGAGAGAGAAGGGAGCAAACCTCCTTGGGCAGCCTAAATGTTATATGTAAGAAGTAACCGTAGATTACCTAAATAATACATTTCTAATAATAGTTTGAATACACAGAAGATAACCAGAATATAATATAGACAAAAATAATAAAACACCCACCAAGCCATTGAGAACATATTCCTATTTACAATGGCGGTCTGGTAATAAAATATAATAGGTTATTGTGCAATAAAATAGCAAACATGAACGAGACTATTTGCATTACTTGTACCAGTAAACCCAGTCACTGTGGCTTCTTGAGCCTTTGTAGCATGCCAAAGCCACTGCCATCCTTAGTCAATAGGAAAAGGGGAGGGGGTATTAGGGTCTTCTGATGTGGTCTGAGCAAAGGTATGAGAGCTGGAACAGATTTGCAAAAATGTTTTCTCTATACAGTGGTCTTGACATACTGAAAATCATCATGCGGTGTTAGACTGCATGTCCTGACATACCCTCTCCTGTCTGATGATGGCGCCATGATTCTCTCCTGCTTTCTGACAGAGTGGGTATTGAGAATGGGAGGAGATCTTGGATGTCAAACTGATCATTTCCTCCGACTGCAGCGAGCGCTCGGATCAAACATGACTCACTGAGCAAACACATCACACACTCGCTCAGCACTCTGGCCACCAAACCGCCCTCAGATGGGGAGACACACATGGATCTGACCCAAGGCATCTGGAATTAAACAACAACAGACACATCAAGGAAAACAGCCAGAACAGACTGAATCAACACCACACTAATGGGCAGAGTTCGTCCTTAACCCAAACCCCAGATGGCAAGACACAACACCCACCAACCCAAACAGCTCGTTTGTTCTATCAATCACCACGGAAACATTGGCTATCCCATGTCTGCATACTCGCTGATTACCCATATTACCTTTCAACGCATTTTTTTGTCCCTGTAGGGCCACCGTAGGCTTCCTGTAGATGGTTAGGCCATGACCACAGCCTGATATGAATGTAAGGAGTGGATGCACCGCAGAGTCTCTCTGAGACTGCAGCTCTATCCCGGCTCTTCAACCACAGTGGGAAACAGAACAGCTTTTACTGTAAGCCTCTGCTTTTCCAACAGCATGATTTATGAAATAATCAGGAGGATAAATATCCCCCTTCCTGCTGTGTGTCTGTCCACAGGTTCTGTGGAGAATGAGTTACTCTTGGGCAGCGAGGACCTGTTCTGAAATTTATAGTTTCAAGGAAAACATGGGCTTATGTCTATCAAACAAACAGATAAAGATAATACACTGTAAAGTCTGTGCGTTTACTATAAAATCCCTCTTAACCCCTTAGCCCAAATGGGATCTGAGGACGCTCTCCAAAAAGTACATAGGCTGAAAAGATTGATGACAAGCTCCTATTCTGAGTAGATGTCCAAATTTTGTGGGTCCTGAACACAAGCTGGCGAGAGCTTTCTATGGAAACACAAACGCAAGTAAGGACACAACTCGATGTTGATTAATCCTGACACATCCAAACAGACCGTTTGAAATGTAAGACTACGTTTGGACCTGTTTGGGCATATTTCAAAATCCGTAAGGTTAGGGTCGTATTTCAGGGCTGTATTTCCAGATTCTGAGCTGCTGATAAAAGTTGTATATCTTGCAAATGGCATATACTATTTCATTTCATTCCATGCCCAACCAAAGTATATCTAGCACACGTCTAGCCACTGGCTTTGCCAGTTCATGCTTGATAGCTTTTTCTCTGTGTAAGAACATCAGCTCTGGTGCATTGAGATTTGGCTGAAGAAGCAACGGCTGTGGAAATTTCTTGCTGTGTTTTTAACTTGAGAGATAAATGCAACATCTCAGCAGTTCTCATGTGAGTCCCAGAGCTGAATTTCCTAGTTGAGTATAAATGAATGGCAAAATTCATGTTATTAATGTGTAATTACACATTTATTACATGTAATAGCCCATTTATTGCATGCTGTGTCTTTATGAATGGTTTCTTGAAGATTGCTAGTATTTTAAACTCATTCTATTGTCAAACTTGGTATTGGTAGTAATGTCATATTTTGATTCTTGAATAAATTAGGTAGTTTTATCTGGGTGTGCATTGTTCAATTTGACATAGAACATTCCTACATTTTGGCTGTGCCATAAATGAGCATCCAGTAGTCCAATAGCAGTCCTTAAAACATGGTTATGCGGTGTTACGTTTTGACCAGATCATAAGCAGGCAACAGGATGCCTAAAATTTGGTGGCTTAAGAAATGTACACTTGTATGAGCATGTATGAGCAAGCATAGAAGAGTGGGATTTGTTCACCATACAAGAGAAATACAATAAGAAGAAGAAGAAAATGAAAAAAATACATTGCTTTTTAATTCACATCCATGATATATAATGTATATTTATGAATAATATTACATTCAATAATATACTTTGTAAAATACAACATTTAATTACATATAGGCTAATGGTGGTGACGATGATGATTATTGTTGTTGTTGTTTCCCTATTTCCCTTCTCTCAAGCTTGAGTCACAACAAATATTCAACCAAATTGTATTATTATTAAATGTGAAAAGATAATAATAAGAATACCAGATTTCAAACATGGCAAAGTAAAACAATCCAAGTTGATTCGAAATAAAATGTGTTTCTTTATTAAATAATGAGCAAGTACAGCAATAATTCCTGTTTTTCCTATTAAATATTCAGTGCAGATTTTATTTAGAGAAAGGACTGATTTACTCTGTATGAACGGATTTTTAACAGTAAATAATATAAGCAAGAACTTATAATATAATAAATGTTATCTCAGACAGAGGGCTCAGCTGGTCTCGACAAGAGTCCACTTTACCCTTAGAATCAGACAAGTTGAGTTTTAGCCAGAGGCTAAATGAGATGACTCATTTATGGTACTATCTAATAGAACTGTTTTTAACAGACACAACAGACATAGAGATATACAGTATATAGTGTGTGTGTGTGTGTGTGTGTGTGTGTGTGTGTGTGTGTGTGTGTGTGTGTGTGTGTGTGTGTGTGTGTGTGTGTGTAAAAGCTTTTGTGCCAGCCAGACACAGTGGGAGTCTGTCCTCCTCACATCCAGCTGTGCATTTGGGTAAACATCAGTTTGGAGCAGTAAAAAATACTGAACACCTCAGAGACCATGAGAGGATGAAAGAGTTTATCTGTATCACACTTGTGCATTTACACACTTACACACACGCAAACACAAACACACACAACTGTTTATTTCACTGGTCACACAAACCACATTCTTTGATATTAGATACTGTTTTAATGTCATTTTCAACTAGATTTTAATCCGGTACAAACGGATTTTTAAAAAATGAGTTACAACAAACCACTACAGGGAAGAAACATAAATATCATATAATAACTATTTCGAACTAGATGGTTTGAAAGTAACAGTACTACCACCTTGCTACTAAAAGATTTAATTCAACAAACAACTTCTGTACATACAGAGAGGCTCAAAGATTTGATCACTAAGTGCATACATTATTAAACAACAGCTGGATCTATGTAATGTAGACTAAAGCAATAGGACTAAATGTTAGAACAGAATACTTAGTCCTATCTCCACTGATCCTGGTCAGGGTTTTAAGCCTAACCCAGAATTCACTGAACCCAGAGAAGTGGCTCATTGAAAGCCTCATCTGGGATTTGAACCCAGGTTCTGCCATTTCCAGCAGCTGACTCTTCCCACCGCTACCTCTCTAAGAAAGCAGACTCAAACTAAGGTTTTTCAGATTGGTAAACAGCATGTATGTCCCGGTGACAGGATTAATGCCAAAGCACTTCTAGCAATTACCAGATTTCTCCGTAAACTCACAGTGCGTGACGATTTGCTTATACAGAGTCAGCACACCTGTGTGGTGCTCACAGTGTCCAGATAAAAGCAACATAAACAAGTCATTAGTGCGTTTTCTTACGCTTACACACAAAGAAATAAAGCATCCTGACACTCACAACTCAGCAGGCTTGTCTTTGTTTTATTCTCAAACTCGTTAAAAGTGGGAACGCTAGGTTTGGCTCACAAGACTTTTTGTTTGACCACATGTGGAGAACAATGCTTTTGAACTGGTGTAGTGTGGGTGATTTAGTGATGGCATCACTGAGCAGCAGGGCTTTATAGGACTGACCACATGGACTCATATATTGGCTGAAAATACTAGAAATGCCGGATTATACACAACTGAACAAAATCTGCAGGCAATTCACTTACTGGAAGTTCACTCTTTTTTGTTTTTCAATCGGAGGTGTGCTGAAAACCTAGTTTGTTTTTTTCTTGAGGATTATTCTCAAGTGGAATACGATCAGGTCATTCACCTAGTTAAGAATAGAATCTGTACGATGCACAAAGTGACACTTTCTCTTTTGTTCAGCTTTTGTTTCACTCACAAGCATCACAGGTAAGAACGGTATTTTCAATTTTAGCACGACGCTCAAGTAGTCCAGCACTGAAGCAGCATTTTCTTGAGAACATTGGTTGAGGACCGAAATGTTTGAGTACTGAGCAGTTGGAGTGCAGAGGTACCACCGTACTACTAGAATATTATGCTGTATTAAGGACAATAGTTTCTCTTAATATGTCATATAGGACAATGTAACCATTCCTGCCAATGCTTTATCCAGTTTCCTCATGGGCTGCAGTGATCTCAGATCTCCAGGTGCACTGTACATGCTATCACTGGGTGACTAAACAAGTTTTCACTGAAATGCTGATAATACACAAATGTAAATATCAGCTAGACCGAATGGCTTTCATACAGTCAGTAAGTTCATCATCAGAGTAACAAAGCAAGAGGTGATCATTGAGGTCACAGAATAACACAATAAAACCAAAGACTTTTGGGCCAAGAATTTTATGGTTATTTTATGCTATTTGGATGATGCGATCCAGCTATCAATATCAATAAAGATTATACGGTTCGGTTGTATTGTGAGTCTACAACATGATTTCTCCAAACCTTTACCCAGGTAGTTCAGTGTTCAGTTCATAAAGTAAACATTAAAATAGCTGCACTCTCTAGTCACTCTCTAAATGGAACACATGGTTTGGTCAGTTAACATTTAGAATCTAGTTCTGGATAAAGATGACTGACAAAACCTTCTATTTTAAAAGCTCACCATAACCGTTAAATTTGACCAAGAAGTCTGAACTTGTACAAACTACCGGGTGTCTCGGACAGACGTGTTAGCCTACATGAAAAAAGTGAACTGTAGAACTGTAAGCTTCCATCTGCAAAGCCCAGTAATGACTTGATTATGTGTGACTGTTGATTGAGACATCGTGACTGGCAGCAATGTGTGCTGAGTGGGACAGATTGGAACCAGGGCTGAGGTGGCAGAGGGAGCGTTGGACCAGCGTAGTGCCAAGCTCAGCTAGTTAAAGGCTCTAATGTGGCAGTGGTTTCATGGTGGTTGGCTTTGAGCAGCAGGAAAGGGAATAAAAGGGGTATATAAAACAGGAAAAGAGAGAGGGAGAGTCAGAAAGAGCGGGAGAGATCTAATCAAATTTCATAAAATGCCTTGTGGTGTGTTATTTTCCTCTCGCTCTCTCTCCCTCATATATACTTTTCTTTCTTTTTAAATCATTGTCTCGCTGCGATTTGACCTCACCCTATTCAGCTAGGGATGAAAGCTGCGCACCAATCTCTGTCCTGTAGAGAGTATTCACACACACACACACACACACACACACACACACACACACACACACACACACACACACACACACACACACAC